>JAGVVM010011695.1:0-13590 GCA_019149425.1 Psidium friedrichsthalianum
TTTCACTTTCACTCGAGGGGTGGAATATTTTACCTAATTCTTTATCGCGTGTAAAGTTTTAGGGGTATCCACCCAATCGATGTTGAATATTTCCCGCGTGCATATCGGTACTAACCTACTTTGATATTGAAGGCCCAACTACATTGGGTCTGAGCAACTTGCTTCTTGGACTGTTGGGGGTGTCGGGGGGTGAGGGTGTAGCTGCTCGTGTTTCTTGAGAACCTTGGTGCTGATCCTAGCAACATCCGACACGCAGGCAAAGCGAGCATTCTGTGATTTTGTATTAATGTTATGACAATATCTTGCTGTGCATTGTTGCAAGGGCGAGACTGAATATGCCTGTAAATAGGTCATTAGGATGGTGGGCGAGAGCACCGAGGCCGTTGGTGCTGGTGTTGGTGGAGGTAGTAGTGGCAATAAGATGGCCAACGCTTGAGGATATGGAACCAACTTGACTAAGCTTGCAGAGGAGGTAATTATTATGTGTTTTCATTCTGTTTTCTAACTATTCAGTAATGATAAGGGCTCTGTTCTAGGAAAGGGAGTATTGTTAAGTTATTTTTCCATGTTTTGTAGGAAAATTGGATCCCGTTGTTGGAAGGCGCAGCAAATAGAACGTGTTGTCCAAATTCTTGGTCGCCGAACCAAAATAATCCTTGCCTTATTGGAGAACCTGGTGTTGGGAAGACTGCTATTGCTGAAGGTCTTGCTCAACGTATTGCAAGTGGTGACGTTCAGAACAATTGAAGGGAAGAAGGTAAGCAAATTACTCATTTACTTGCTCGCAATGGTGTTGCGTTGTTGTTAACCGTCACTCCTCTTGAAAGAGTTAAAGGACTTATGTTGTTACTTCCAAACCTACATTTTTGGAGTAGGAATGTGAAGCGCCTAAGACTCTCATACCCTTTTTTTTTTTTTCCTTCTGTCACTGTTGAAGCATCTTCTAGCTCATGTTGCATCTGATGTCTTCAGTAGCATTGAGAAGATAGCTCATAACCTGCCCTTCCTCCTTCGCAATGAGAGGAATTTTTAGGAGCGACAAATAGTTAGGTTTTTTGGCAACATCATAATTGGCAGGCAGATTCTTGGAGATGGGATCATCTAGCACTTGAGAAATTGGATAATAAAAATAGCTTTATGTATCTCTTTGTTTATGCTCATGGATATTTCACTAGTCATGTTTAATCGTTTAAGTGCACTAGTGTCCTTCAGCTTTCTATGCTTGTTATTACAAATTCAATATCGTGGGAAGTATGATGATACTGATGGTAGGATTTGAAGGATAATCAAGTGCAAGGAGTTTTCTTAGTAACGATCTTGTTTACTTGCAAAAAGAAAAAAAGCTGTACATTTTGCATTCTATTTACCTGAGTAACTAAACCTGTTTCCCCGTAATGTACTGTAGAATGAACAATGTTGAATCTATCCTGTTCATTGTTTGGTTTTGTCTACATTGTCTGGGTCCAGTAATGACCGAGCTAGGATAGTCCTTAGCTCTTCGTGACTTCAATTATAAAAGTTCGTCTATGTGACTCAGGTCATCACCCTGGACATGGGTCTTCTAGTTGCTGGAACGAAGTATCGTGGAGAGTTTGAAGAGAGATTGAAGAAGCTAATGGAGGAAATTAAACAGAGTGATGAAATAATACTCTTCATTGATGAGGTGCATACGTTAATTGGGGCAGGGGCAGCAGAGGGGGCCATTGATGCTGCCAACATTCTGAAACCTGCTCTTGCAAGGGGTGAACTGCAGGTAATTTGCATTGACTTGTGGATATACAAACTTATTGCTATATATTTTTAAGTGTGCTTTCAGTTGGTGGTTCTGGGAAAGGCTGTCAAGAGCTTAGGTTGACTGCTGTGGTCCTGGGCTTTAGATTGGGCCGAGAACACATTATTTGGCTTCTTAAACTTTTAAACACGTGGACAATTTTGCATGCTTATTTATACAATTCACCAGATACCCTTCTGTATGTTCCTGATTGAGAATATGTCATCTGAAAGGACATATGCCACCACAGATTTCTTTTCCCCCTTGCTTCCTTTGAACCACTTTAATGTTACTGCTATGTTCCATTTCATGCAAGCTAAGGAAGATTTGGGTGCAAAACATTCTTCGCCAAAAGGACAGTGCCATTGCTTTCCTTCAAGACTCTTTCCTGGGGCCATGGCGCTCATCCTAAGAAACCTCTTCATACTCCATTTACAGTGCCATTGCTTTCCGCCCTGTTCAGTGGGTGGGTATGCAAGGCAGTCAAAATTTATGACCCACTCTATAAACTTGGATGGCTTCCCTTGTTTGCTTGTTTAACTTGCCCCTCTTTCAATATGTAATGGTGAATAACAATTGCCACAATTGCTTTTCTGGTATTGCGAGCCTCATGTTGCTGAATGTATTAACATTTTCCTTTTAAATCATCGATCTGGCTGGGTTTACCTATGTTCGACATAATCTTGAGAAAGTGGACAAGTTGCCTATTTATTTTTTTCTGAGGAGCTATTCCATGCCAAGTTGACTACTCTCCTAAACTTTCTTAAAGTAGTGTTATATATATGCTTTTCTTATCTCATAGGTTAGTCAGTCGTTGCTTTCTCCTTGGTCAGAGCTTTCTCCATAGATGAGTGTCATAGTTATTTGAATTACTTTGGTTCAGTGTATTGGGGCCACCACCCTGGATGAATATAGGAAGCACATTGAGAAGGACCCAGCATTAGAAAGACGTTTCCAGCCAGTCAAAGTTCCCGAACCAACAGTGGATGAAACTATTCAGATTTTGAAGGGACTCCGTGAGAGATATGAGATACACCACAAGCTGCGCTACACAGATGAAGCATTAGTAGCTGCTGCCGCATCTCTCTTACCAGTATATTAGGTATGAAGCCCCAAACTGGATATAATTTGTTGCATTTACTCATTCTAAGTCATACTCGATATGTTTCACAATGAGGCTAATTTGATGTCTTTCCATTATTTCGGGGAGCTCTTTGTATCTATCTGAGATTTATTGTTGTTCAGTCTGTTGTGCTAGTCATGTGGACAGGGATTTGCCTCGTTATTCGTGTGTTCAATACTGAGGATCATAATTGTTCTAGACTTTTGTCTAGATTTTTTGGTCTGAGCCTTTTGTCTAGATATTTCAGAGTGAATGTGTTAATTCCAGAGACTTGAATTTGGGGTTTCGGTTGTCTTTCTGAAGGTTTCTTCTAATCCATTTATTGTGTCATGGGAAAAAAAATGCCACGAGTAAATCTAGTTTCAGGAGTTCTTAAGCTGGTATCTTTTTCTCATGACTACAATACATAATGGCGGTTTGCATTGTTATCCACTTTGTTGAAACATACTTTCTCGTCCTGCTTTCCCTCCGTGCTTTAGTGACCGTTTTCTGCGGACAAAGCCATTGATTTGATCGATGAAGCAGGTTCACGGTTCGACTTCGTCATGCACAGGTATGAGCTCTTAATTTGTTTAAACTGTAGTCTGATATGTCTTCCACACATTGTCTTGTTGGTTAATGTGGGCCCTTTCTTATAGCTCCCTGAGGAGGCCAGAGAGCTTGAGAAAGAACTCCGGCAGATCACAAGGAGAAGAATGAGGCTGTTCGTAGTCAGGATTTTGAGAAGGTATGGAAGTTTTCTTGACCCTGCTTGCTTTGAATTATCCGCAAGTGGGGAGCGTTATCCATGCCTAAGTGCGATGTGATGATACCATCCGTTCTTGTTGGAATTACTGTATTGCATTGGCTCAGAGCATGGTGATATGATTGCTATCGTTAGAATTGCCGCATCGCATTTGATCTACATCTCCTTGTCTCATTTTTGTGTTTTTTTTTTTTTAAGATAAGATCATTGTGGATTCAAACTTGGTACACATTCATCAGCCATTTTCTCTCCTCAAAATTTCTTGTGTCGTTTATGGTTCGTTTTCACCCCACTATGTATTGTTCAGATAAGAAGCTTTATATGTATATTTTTTCAACAGGCTGGGAGTTACGTGATCGAGAAATGGATCTGAAGGCACAGATAACTGCGCTGATAGACAAAGGCAAGGAGATGAGCAAGGCTGAAACAGAGGCTGGGGATGTTGGTCCAATCGTTACAGAAGTGGACATTCAGCACATTGTCTCTTCTTGGACTGGAATTCCTGTAGAGAAAGTGTCAAGTGATGAGTCAGATCGCCTACTCAAAATGGAGGAGACGCTACATAAACGAGTCATTGGACAGGATGAAGCAGTTAAAGCGATTAGCCGTGCCATCAGGCGAGCTCGTGTTGGACTCAAGAACCCTAATCGGCCGATCGCCAGTTTCATCTTTTCTGGGCCAACTGGTGTTGGGAAGTCAGAACTTGCAAAAGCACTAGCAGCTTACTACTTTGGATCTGAAGAGGCCATGATCCGACTTGACATGAGCGAGTTCATGGAAAGGCACACAGTGTCCAAGCTAATTGGTTCCCCACCTGGTTATGTTGGATATACAGAAGGTGGTCAGCTCACTGAAGCTGTTCGTCGGCGTCCTTACACAGTGGTCCTTTTTGATGAGATAGAGAAGGCCCACCCGGATGTCTTCAACATGATGCTTCAATTCTTGAGGATGGAAGATTGACTGATAGCAAGGGGAGAACTGTTGATTTCAAGAATACACTTCTTATTATGACATCTAACGTTGGGAGCAGTGTAATAGAGAAGGGAGGCCGCAGGATAGGATTTGATCTTGATTATGATGAGAAGGATAGCAGTTACAACCGTATCAAGAGCCTAGTGACGGAGGAGCTGAAGCAATATTTCCGGCCAGATTCCTGAACAGATTAGATGAAATGATAGTGTTCCGGCAGCTTACTAAGTTAGAGGTGAAGGAAATCGCTGACATAATGCTTAAGGAAGTATTTGAGAGGCTGAAAACGAAGGACATTGAACTTCAAGTGACAGAGAGATTTAGGGACCGGGTGGTGGATGAAGGCTACAATCCAAGCTATGGCGCAAGGCCTCTGAGAAGAGCTATAATGAGATTGTTGGAGGACAGTATGGCTGAGAAAATGCTTGCCAGGGAGATCAAAGAGGGTGATTCTGTCATCGTCGATGTCGACGCTGATGGGAATGTAACCGTGCTCAATGGAAGCAGTGGTGCTCCAGAGCCATTAGCCGAAGCAATTTCTGTGTGAATGGGGCAACGGCTTCATGCAACTTCTGCTTAGATGCGAAGGGAGTCCATTGTATTTGAAGCGGCTAATGTGGCCAGTGGTGAAAGTGTCGTTTTTAGCTGGTATTCGAGCTTGTATTTGCGGCTCAGCAAGTGTAGCGCCCACAGCTTTTAGATGTACGGTTTGGCGACAATAATTTGGTATTTAACATTTGTATTACAGGGAAGTCCAGATATGCTTTGTTTAAGTTAGTTCCATTGATGATTTATGATAGTTAACAATAGCAGGCAGTTTACATCCACGACTGAGCAAATATTGGGATTTTCCTTTTGGAGTACATTTCGTCGTCGACGTTATGCCTTTTTCGTTGGTTATTTCCTAAGCCATATTTTTTCACTGAATTACCAAAAATGCTGTCTTATTTCATCTCTCATTTACTGAATCAATGACTGATAACCTGGAGATTAGAATGTTCTTGAGCCACACTCTCCGAATATCAACAAACATAAATCACAACCTGACGGTTTGTCCTGATGCATAAGATGAGAACAGGCTTCATGCACGAGAACGTGAAGAGTAGCTCCAGCAGACGGGGCACAAATTATGGGGTAACCATAGTACGGGAATGAAGAGAATATGAATGGTGTAACTCTCACTGATCATGGTCATCAAGGAGAGCAACGTCGTTAGATGCCGATGTAGGAGGATGGTGGTCGGTAAGTTCGCGAGAAGCTTCCCAAAGTTGGTGTTCTATTCCAAGTTTCTGCAGCTCCCGCAAGCCACGCTCAACTGCCTCACAAAGGAATCTACTCAGTTATGTCAAATTGTCGGTATCATTCTCAATCCTGGCTAAAAGGAGATAACCAGGATACTATGTTAGGCAGTGCATCTCTTTGAGATAACCAGGATACTATGTTATGGCAGTGCATCTCTTCTTTTCTTCGCTATAAAAATCCAAATACCCTCGGAAGGGTTGCTCAGATTTTTTCCAGCTCAGGGAGAACATTCTTAAGATATCGCAACACCATATAACTCATTTCCTACGACAGCATGCCACGGATGAATTCATCACTTATTGGTCTGTTCTTCTGTTCGCATTGGGAAGTGCTTTTTGAACGTAAGAAAAAGTTGTGTCGGCGAGGGTGTGGTCCCAACCCCGTCAAAACCCTTTTTATTTTCCAGGAGGAAAAAAAGGGAAAATTGATCAAAATGTATAAAATGCTTGCTCAAATTCAGCTTTCAGTTCTAAACTGTCATGAGAACTCTTCGTCCTCACTAAGCTTGATTTAACCTTACAAGTATGTAGGTAGAGAGAAGAAAGGAGGGGAGTTAGCCTACCTTCCACGGCATCATGCAGACTTGGTGTCTGCCCACTCCAACCAAATCCAGGATTGAAGCCTTTCTCTGGCAATGTCTTCTTCAACATGGTGCCCACAGCTCTTCTCCAGAATTGTGTCAACCAAGCCTGCACGTCATTTTAAATTTGGAAGACAATGGAGATGGTGAGTTACAGAACATGTGCTTACCATCCTCTATGTTGGGTTCTGCAACTAGTCAATTGACAAGGCTTATCTAGCTAGCTTCTGGTTTTAGACAACTCAAGCCTCATGGATGCATGTCAGCATTCATATTGGCAATAATCACAACTGAAGAACATGAAAAATGAAACGACATTGTCGCATAGAATGAGGCAACAGCTGCTGACCTGTTTGAAAAGAATATCTTCAGCCCTCCTCTTTGCTTAGTTCTGTAGAATGACAGCTTTAAGCAAGTTATGACAAGACTTATGCTCAATAGTTCCTGACATGTAACTCTTGCATGCATCTCAGAAGTCATAGGCTAAACATGAGGCCAGGCATTGCCAAAGGCATCTACTAGTGAAACTGCACCCTAAAATGCTTTATCCCCCCAAAAAAGTGCAACAAGATTGACTACTTTGTTTCCTTTGGGTTTTTTTAGCTCTTGCTGAAAAGGTGATGGCGAATTTCATAACAAAAATACTCGTAAAGTGGATTGGATGAGGTCTGGTAAATCACTGAAATGTACCATCACTCAATAAGATTCCCTCTTACCAAATGGATCAATGAACTTGAGATCACCAGGAAGTATGAAATCTGAAATACAACAAATAAGAGGAATGAGACAATCTAGGGTGGATATCATCACAGTATATAAAACACTCCGATAAATCTCTGAGAGCAGCATGTAAACATATTTTACGTGCGTATTATCTCAAACTTGCGACTTCAATGTGCAGATGAGAAATCATGCTAAGGGAAGCTAGACCAATGAACGTTGATGCATATTTTGAAAATTGGAAGAAAAACCAGGTAAACTACTACACGACATACCTGAGGGGATTGCCTAACCAGATGGATCGGCTTTGAGCCACATTGCTAGAATGATGGCTTCTTCAACCTACTAAGACGTGCAATGCAAGAGAAACATATGATCAGCTTCTTAAGAGACTATTCTGTGTGTCAAAACATATGAAACAGACATACATATCCAATTTCAAAGTCAGGAAGGGACCTTCAATGAAGATAACTCCTTCAGTCCGGTTTCAACCAAGAGCATGCTCTCGATATATCCTTCACCTGTTAAATCACTTGTATCCTTAACGAGTTTTTTCTATCTGGATTGTTCCCGCCTGCTTCACGTCAAAGGAAAAGAAGTTAAAAGACAAAATGCAAGTAAGAGGATTGCCATATAAGACTAAAAGCTACTAATATTAGCCCTGTCACCTGCACTCCAGGACTCTTCCTTAGCCTTAACTCCAGCAGAAATGACCATCTCGAATGGAAGTGGAGCTAGAGATGACCAATACTCATGTCTCGATTGTGCTATATCAGTACAAATGCCTGCAAGGAGAAAAACAAAAAAGTCAAATTCTGCGCCTCCTAAAAGTGAAAACATGCAGAACATTTAAACATCTTCACCAATTTTTATGGTAAATATACTGTTAAATTGATGAAGACAAACTGTACCAGAAAAATGTGACCGTGATATACTTGTCCAGCTACAAGAATCTGGGGTTTTGGATATTTCTGAAGTCTAAGGAAGAAGCAAATTCATTTCATTGTGCAGAGTACTGACACCTCACGGATTCATTACCCCTCTTCAGTTTTGCTTTTAATTTATACTTTGATAAAACCATGTGATTGAACTTCCCATTCAAGTCAACCAAAAAGAGATTTGTGAGTACAAACACGCAAACCACGTTCAAAAATCAAACTGAAGAGAATCTGCAAAGATGATTACCATGTTTTACAGCTAAATGCCAGTATCGAGCGAGCCAACATCTTTTCAAGACAACTTCCTCCTGAGATAGGAGACAGATAAGCAGAATATTCAATTTTTATTCTAGTTCAGAAGTTTTCCATGCATACCTTCTCATCCTGCGTCAAAACCATTCTATGTACTATTGTGCGTAGAGCATTCAATTCAGATTTTGCTTCTTGAAGTTGGGTAATAGCTGCTCCTCTATCTTCCATCAAGTTCTAGTCATAGTCAAGGCACAAAAACAAACAAACTCAGAAAGATGCCAACAGCTTAAGCAAATTCCACTTCATATATAGACGTGCTTTACCTCCATTTTCAAATGAAGAGCTATAATTTGCTTGTCTCTTCCATTCTTTAGAGCAATCTGTAACAAGAATATAACTTTTCACAAACTTTGAGCTCTAAAATCAAAGAAATCTTGAAGAATCAACAATTCTACATGTAGTTTTTAACTCACCTCTCTTTCACGCAGGATTTCTTCTCTCCTGCCATAGATCGAAACAACAACCATATCATTACCGAATGATGTTTCTAGGAATTTGTCACTTCAGAAATCCACAAATTTACCTCCGTGAAAATTCGTCATCAAGGGATAGACCTTGTCCAAGTTTGGCAACCTGTATATGCAGATGTGGCATCACAGTATACAAAAACATCTTCTGTGCGGCCTACCAGGCTACAATAGCATAATGGAATTCTCGAATGTTTCGTTCTATCACTATAATCTTCTCAAGACAATTTGCTCCTCAAAACAAAGATCCAGCTAAGTCAGTGAACAGAACTTTGTTGCATGTTAAGTATGATTGGAATTTCCTAGCAATTGCAAGCGCGTTTTATCTTTCTCACTGACAAATGAGAAATTCTAGTACAGGTGAAGCAGCATCGGCATTCTCTAGTATATGGAGCTGTACAGTATGCTATAGTGGCTAAAACAGGTCTTTGCTAGCATAAAATTATTGAATCAGTAAATATGTCAATCTTATGGTGTTATCTCGCTTCATTAAATAGTCACTCTGGTGCAACAGTCATGAATAAGAGTCGGCAAAAAGCTACTTACACCTACCAGTGCTATGTAAAAGAATAAGAAGGATGAGCAGTCAATCCGACTGACCTGTTTTTCAAGCTCCCTGGCTCTGGCCTCAGCTTTTCCGCATGTCTCTTCAGATTGTTGAAGCTGCATAGAGATGCTAAACTCTTAAAAAGAAGAAAGAGGGTAACAAGATAATAGTGCAATCGTTGCAGACTCCAAGCAGATGCACCTTCTCCCATAATGAGTAATTCTCTCCTTGTAGCATGTCCAGCTGTACAAGTGAAGTCTCAGTCAGTTTCATTTAGCTTTTGCTGGTGTTTGGATTGTGCAAGTGGATGCACGATTTGGGATTGACCTGGAAATGTATTCTTGAAATATATCATGACAGAGAGGGAGGGGAGGTGTTCAACATACTTCATCACGGAGTGCAGAAACTTCGTGATTATTCCCAGTGTCATTTAAGTTGGGTTGTCGGGGATCGAGAGGAATTCTGCATGATTATCCACAGAAAAAATTCAAGCAACCTGATAAGTCACATCACGCAAGAGGCTACTGGCAACTGAGAGCAATGTCTACAAGGATCAGCAAAACCTACAGAGGTGCCAGACAATCATGAAAATTGACAGTACTGAAAATAGATTTAGGTGCTTCCAAAAGAAATAAGAGTTCACACTATTGCAAGTCTTCCCCTTCTCAGATGTAAAGATTAAATGTTTACGCCTGTAATACGTATGAAAGACCAAAAAGAATATGCCAGGCTAGAAATACATACTCCTCAGAAGCTGTAAGAATCTTCACCTTTTATCTGCTCTTGCTTTTCTCTTAGGTGGTTGGATAGGAGGTATCGGAACTGGTGTTTTGATTGCTGATGCTGCAGCTGTTGAAGGCATGGACATGAATGGTCTTCCCGCCGATTTGGAGTGAATGGTCTGAGAGTACTTCATGGAGTTCCTGCCTTGCTGATTTAGATAACCAATGTTCCCATGAGCCTAATCATAGTCTTACAATTAGGCAGAGATCTAATCAGACAAATCATAATACGTAACATCGAAAGATCATGGGTTGGACAGAGAAAATTCATCAACTTATGAACGAGTAAGCCTAATGCTGCCATGTCAATCTAGAGGCAAATTGCGATGGCAATCGGTACCACAGGTAAAGGGGGCCGCTCGGGTGCGGTAGCAAGAGTCGAGTGTAATCCCCCAATGGCATGGGAGACATTGCTGTTGCTATTGTGGGGAAGGGGATAAGATGAAGTAAAAGGAGACGCAATCTCCAACTCGTCATGATCCTCATCTTCATCACTGTCAGCAGCCCTCTTCATCATGGCAGCAGCCAAAACCTGCGAGGCGGCCTGGACTTTAGGAGGACGCTTAAAAGTGGAAGCCGGCGACATCCCCGGAGATGATGATCCATTGCTGTTCCCATGGTCATATTTGGAGTAAAAGGGGCGATCCTGATCCATCTGCATGCAGGTGGTTCAGGTGAGCAGAGGAAATAGATCATAGAATCATAACAAGGACTTCTGACTTCTGAGTGGTTTGCATTAAAAACGAAGTATTTCTCGGAGAGCAGAGACTGGGTAAAAACGCAAGGTAGGAAACAAAATTCGTTGGACTGATTCAAAGGTTCTAGTGCTGTCGAAATGTTACCGAGTCATTGGTCATTCCGTGTTCTGTAAGAACATTGACGATCATCTCAGCGGAGTTTCATTGGGCATTTCAGTCAGGACTCGGGCATCGACAGAATTAGACTATGTACACGTGGGAAGAATCATTTGGACACGACACCAGACTTGTTGAGAAGATTAATATTGCATCATACGTCGTGATCGCGAGGTGTCAAACTTCAGGTGATATGTCGATTAGTTTATGATGCCTTACTATAACTGTTGAGAAGCGATTTCAACGTTCCCTCACTTTGTCCATGACTCAGTCATCCTCTTACAAGTGACCACCGCAAGTCACCGGAAAACATTGGCTCAAATATTCTAGAGCCGCGTTCATGATTAAACACCCCCTTCTGTCTTAGATTCCATCAGAATTAGCTTCCTATTTGGGGTCTATTGTGTTGTCCATCTCATGACAAAGTCTAATACAACCTCTCTAAAAGGATTTCAGAAAGTTTCGATACTCTTATTAAATCAATAATTTCGACTTCACTTTGAATCGTAAAAATAAATGGAAATAGAAACACAAATTATGAAAAAGTTATGAGACAAATATAAAGGAGAAAAGTCCTATAATTTTGTCTAGTTAACGAGACAACGTGAATTTGCATCCACATTTGTCACATAAAAATGAAATTCTTCTCCTCTGTGTAAGACTAAGGCCAACACGCCCATCCCCAAAGCTCACCGCATGTGACTATACTCATATTGCTGGTGCTCCGCGAGTGCTGGCCAAAAAAAAAAAAAAAAAAAAAAAAAAGAAGAAGAAGAAGGAGAAGCGAAGCCCAGCCCCATCCCTTGCTCTTCCTCTTCCCCTTCCTCTCCCTCTCACTGCCATCTCCGCTCTTGAAACCCTAGCTCCAGTCCCGCTCTCCCTGACCCACAACTACTGGCGGGGACACTTCGTTCGTTACCAAGAGTCTGTAGAGATTCCTCTGTCCGTACTGAATAACGCTAATAACAGCAAGAAATGGCGGACCCACAAGCTACGACGGAGGGGCAACAGTTGAATGGGGATAGGACCGTGACTTTGGCCGAGACCGTCGGGGCCAAGAGGCAGAGGAGGCCCAGCGTCCGATTAGGCGACCTCGGCGGTGACCTCACCTTCGACTCCCACGTCCGCAGGAAGCATCATTCCGCCTCAGGTAACCTCCATAAATCCTCCAAGACTCGTCCTTTGGTCAATTTGAGCTCCGACCACCACCAAACCCTCGACGATAATGACAAAATCGACAACTTGGATTCCGTCGCCATTGGGAGCTGGAAAGTCAAGGACTCCAAGAAGCGTGCCTCCAATGCCACCAAGAGGGTTCGCTCCAGTTGGGTTCCCAAGGTCACTGATGAAGGCGGGGGCGAAGTAGAGGTGGAGAAGTATAGTGGTGGGGAGGATTTTGACGATGGGTATAATGATTTTGATATCGAAAATTTGGAGAGTCCCGTCAAGGAGCAGAGCTTAGTACACTCTTTGGAGAATTTGGGTGGGGATAGCCATGGAAATGAGAGGGATTTGCTGTACAGGAGACCCGGTAGGGGTAGGAATAGGGACCACCACGACGCGGTTGAGTTATCGGGGCCCTCAGATACCGATTTTAGGGATAGGGATGGAAGGTGTGGAGAGGATGGGGTGAAGATTTGGCTTAATGGGTTAGGACTAGGGAGGTATGCACCCGTTTTTGAGGTTCATGAAGTGGATGATGAGGTTTTGCCTATGTTGACATTGGAGGATTTGAAAGATATGGGGATCAATGCAGTCGGCTCCAGAAGGAAAATGTACTGTGCCATTCAGAAGCTAAGCAAGGGATTTTCGTAATGCCTTTACTGTTGGTTTTGAGAAATCCTCAGACATGGCAATGTGAGCTTTCATGTCTGTAACAGCTTTTAGCTTTTAGTATATCCAAGCCTGGTAGCAAGTTTTTAAAGAGTTTCTTGTTGCTCGCTCTTCTTCGTTCATGCTTTATAATTTGCCAAATTCTGTTTGCTGCAGTTTTGTTTTATGTACTTCCTTGACTGCCATACTGAAGTAGGCTGGGAAACTACTGTTGAAGTTGGTGAGAGAAATTTTTTGCTCTTCTTCCAACTATGAAAGAGGAAGAAACAGAACAAATTTATGCACAAATTCTTTTAAGGCCGGGGTATGTTGATATTGACTGTGGTGCTTGTACTAGCTGTTGCTCATAGGATATTTTATTTGGTCAATCTTGGAGTAAGTAGGTTATGATTTTGCAGCACTTCACATACATAGAATGATATATCAATGCAAATAGATTTGCAAGTAATTCCAAAGTGTACAAAGAAAATATATCTTTGCTTCCTTTGGTGTTGGATGGTTTGCATCCCGGTTGTTTTTTTCCTCTACAGCATCAAGGTTGTGTTCAGTTTACTTACTTTTGCAAAGTATAGGACAAGCTGGCATGTGACAACAAGAAGGAGATTGTCCTAGTTGTTTATTAAGCAATTTGCCTAAGTTCTCATACC
>JAGVVM010011696.1:0-16771 GCA_019149425.1 Psidium friedrichsthalianum
CTTTACCCAAAAAAAAAAACTCTCTACTTTCAAATATGTCCTTGTTAAATCCTTGTCAAAAATCATCGCTAAGTCTTTTGACGCGGCAATTCCATGTTAGCATAAAGTCAAACGTCAACTAAAAACTCCGCAAAAATGTCAACGTGGCTTGCTCTAAATATTGGGGGAAGTTAGGGCTTGCTTCTTCTTCTTCAATTCACACACAAAGAGAGATAACGCTCGGTCGCTCCCTCGATATCAGGTTCACTCTCACGACATGAAGCTAGAGCCAGCGAGCTTCTCCGTCTTTTCTATCCGTAGTTAGCCTCTTTCTTTGTTTTGCTCATGGACAGGAGCGATTCCTCCATGAATTGACTGAGTAGTGGCCCCAAAACGGTTGTTCTCTTCCTATGCAGGCTCATGCCCAGTCGCACGGAGGAAATTTATGAAGAACAGATCCATGTAAGTTTCATGAACGATATGTTCCTTGAGGAATCTAAGTATAGACAGTTTCCCAACAGTTTACCAACCAAGAGAACAAACAAAGGCCCTCCGTAAAGAGGGAGCCCTGGGGAACCATTTGGAGCTAGGGGTCAAGGCAAAGAAGCCAATTGGGGAGTTAGCCCTCGCTCTTGGGACACTGTCTCGATCTCTGGTGCAATCATTCCATGAAAAGCCAAGTCAAGCAAGCCTTACCACTCAGCTGGAGCAGAAAGAAGGATAGGAGAGATGATCAAAGACGTGGAAGTTTCACTAGGAATAATCAAAAGCATGGAAGGAGAGAGAGGGAGAGGCGCAAGTGGTGTGGCAACGAAGTGAGGTGTTGGTGACAGCGCGGTGGCGGATAGTGACGGCCGAAGGTCGTCCGTCCACCATACACTCTCGGGAGGACCGGAATAAAAAGGAAGGAAAACAAATTTTGGCCATTGCATCACTTATATATGAAGGCCGGGTTATGAGATGATAGAATAAAATAAGTATCATATTGGCCATTTCCTGACGCAGTAAATACGTAAATAAATGAAATTATATCACCCTAAATTCATGTAACATAAGATTATGGACGCTTCAAGCGCATAATATATAATTTTTTAAAAAATTTATTAACTCATGGAAGAGGGTGAGATGTCCAACAGAAATGAAAGTATCAAGTATATATGCTGAAAATCCTAGCTAATCCTAACAAATTTTCCAATAAAACAACTTTATCGTACTGTTGCTTTTAATCAATCAAAGATAACTGTATAGGTAAAAAAAAATATGCTAAATTAATCTGTTATGCAATAAAGATTAAGAACAGATCTTTGTGTGCCCCTCATCACTTACGTTCCTCCATTTTTAAAATTTTTAGTTTGCACACTGAGTTTTGTCTTTGCAAATCATTTTGCATCTTCACCTCAATTATCGTTCCATTATATTTTGTGAATAAGACTAAATGCATAATTAATGACAACTTTAATAATTAGCAACTCAAATAACAAGGTAAATTGTTACTATGTTTTTTAAATATCATCACAAAAAATTAATGCCACATATTTTACAGGTAAAAGAAGATTATAAAGTGATGAAAGATAAATATCAGCTAATCATCCGAAAAATAGTTATTGGTGATTTCCAAAAAGTTACAAAAGAAAAATACGTCTCTGGGTATTTCTTCGCCAAACAAGACGAGATGACATTAAATTGGCATCTAACAAACCACAGCTACATTTGGTAATGCTCATTAATGTTAATTTCCATCAGAGGTGTAGATTCACCAAGAAATTTGAAGGAAAAATGAGGAAATTTCGATGAATTTTGCAAAATGATCAACACAATAGCGATCAACATCCAATCTATCCAATAATTAACTTGATGTATTAATAAATGCAGAATAGCTCAACAACCAACATTTAGTATAAAATTAAAAACATAGTCTTAGACCCATTCAAAGTACGGACATCTGTTTGTTAAAGTATAAGAGGCGCCCTCACCACTGGGCTGGCCGCCAAGAGGGGAAAACAAACTGAATTTTTTTAAAAATAACTATAAAATAAAATAAAATCCATGTGTACATTAAAATTTTTTTAATTCCCTTCTAATATACTCTCACTTGGATATGAACATCTGAGTATTACAATGTTTAGATCAAAAATACATGATGGACATTGAAGCTTTTCTTGAACTTTGGAATTATAGATTTTGGACCCTCTTCTTCACTTCAGTATTGAAGTCTCTTTTTATACTCCTCCTCCTTCAATGTAGCAGTTGCAAGGTCTCCAAAAGATCACTCTTCAAACTTTCCATTTGGACGAGATTATGTACAAAGGAATTCATAACCCTTGAGAATAATAAAAAAAGAATCTCTCATTAAATCAGATCGTTCATACAATCATGATCTGGGTTTCCAAAGATAGAATTCTTTGTTTAATAAATCATCATCGTCTTCCTTAATCCATGCTCTTGAATGATCTTCGTGATTAATAATCTTCAAGAATAATCCAGCTTGATCTGCCAGTCATTGTGATAACATCTTATATGGTATATATTATCTCAAAAGGACAAAAGGACAATAAAAGTGCCGAAAGTTGTGTATAACACTCATTTTAGTGCCAAAAATTTTCACTAACTCACTTAAATGCCAAATTGGAGAACAAAACGATAATTTAAGTGCCTGCAGCAAGAAATTTTGGTCAAAAATTCTACATGGCTTTTTTAATTAATCGTTAATGCCTAGGTGGCTTTTTCATTTAAACAAATTGACTTGGACAATGAGGTGGCCTTTAAAGACTAGATGGCGCCGTTTTAAAGCAATTTTAGCTTTCTTTCTCGCTCTCTCTTCTCTCTCTTTCTCTCTCATTCAAGCCATGTTCAACACTTTGAAGCTGATCGTTGTTTGAAAGGTAGCCTTGTTCTTGATTACCTTAGGCTGAAAAGATAGTGGTTGGTTTGAAGCTATGTTGCACCGACACGAGATAGGACATGTGACATGATACGCCATTATGTTGTTGTGACCTGAAATCAAAATTGAGCTAATGGATTACCAATCCTTGAGAAATGGCCTTTGCGTGGGCCTCTTAGACTTACACCAAATCGTAGTGGGAGATTTATAAATCGAGTTCAACCTTGGTGACTTGTGCAAAGTGTGCCTGCAAATAGAGTCTCCACCAATCTTTTTTAGAGGGTAGATTGCAAACCCTACTAAGTAGTTGCAAACCCTACTAAGTAGTTGGGAGAGTCTGTTCGATTCTACGGAATTAGAGATTTGGGTTCAAGCACTTAGTTACATCAATGTTTCCATTGACACCCTTTTAGTTCCTAGGTTAACTGATTTTCCTAATTATGATTCTATACATGCTCGATTTCGGATGAGGAAAGTCTCAAATCTAAGATTTTATGCAGATAGGAATATCTAATCCTAATAATCACAATCAATAAAGATAAATATGCAAGTCAATGATTCAAAATCACGCAGATAAAACGCATCAAAATACAAGTCATTCATTTGTAGTGAGGCTGTAAGGGCCTAGAGAGAGTGTGATTCAAGCTTGGGAAAGATTTGGGAAAATTTGAAACGAATTTGGGAAGATTTGAGATAACTTGCCGAAAGAGGAAAAATTGTCATTTTCGAAAGGATTTGGGGTTAAAATCATCAAAAATAGGATTGGCCAATGAAATGAACCAATTTCCTAATATTTGAGATTTTGTGATAGAATTTTTGGAATTTTCTCAAATAATTTTTCCAAAAGCGACATAATTATCATTTTTTTAAGATTCAAGGAGCAAAATTGACAAAAAAAAAAAAAAAAGGTCAAGCCAATTGAATGTGGCCATTTCTTTTTTTTTTTTTGTATTTTTGGGAATTATTCTGAATTTTTAAAAAATTTTATAATTTTTTTTATGAATTTTCCATTTTTGGATTTTTTAATCATTTTTGGATTTTTTTAATTATTTGCTCAATTTTTTATTTAAAAATGTTATCCGAACAGGGTTGATCTAACTTGCGTCTCTTGGGCGCTGAACCTGGACAATACTGATCTGGGTCAAGTCGATTCCCGCATAGAATTAGTGGTTCTTGTCTTAGAATCTGGAATCGAATCGATTCTAGGTTAGTTCTAGATCACAAATTTGAAAACCGAAGTGGCTCTCCCTCGAAGTAGCCTTGGATTATTCTTGAGGTTGAACTAAACTTAGTATTGGGATAGTTACCCAATCAGTCCAAAACCTTACGGATGCTAATTCGTTCATAAACTTTTAAATTTTTCCAATGTAGTTCAAAAATTTGCGCAAAAATTTGTATGTAATTTTTTCAATTGATTGCCGCTAGAAATCGCTAACATAGCTACCTGTAAATTGTCCACGTTAGCATGTAACATAAGATGGCCAATGATGATTGGGCGCATTTGAGCGAATTTCGGCAACAACCAACCAAATCGATTACACTAGAATTTCATGCAAAGATCTATACATTAATTTAATTAAATCAATTTACTGCCTTAAATCGTGGGACTTTAATTTCAATTTTTGTTAGGTGAGGTGTACCAATCAAGAAGATAATTCAAGGCCAGCACATGCGGACGTGAGCGAAGATTAAGAAGCAAGCAATCAGAAAAGGGAAAAAAAAAATGATGAATATTCAATCCTGAACGTGCGATTCAAAGAAAGGGTGAAGAATTTGAGGTGCTGAACGGGTCGGGTCATCAAAGACCCGACCCGATCCTCTTTTGTCTGCTTTTAGAGTTTGTTTTTATCCCTTTATTTTCGGTCGTGATATGTGGTCACGAGCTTGTTAGTGTTCCTTTTTATTATTATTATTATTATTATTATATCAATACCATATTTTGTACGAACACCACAAATTTACTAGTTTAAATTCGGAGGGTATATCTCTAAAAGAATCACCTCATGCTTTATTTGTTTCACAAAAATTGAATGATTGAATAAATATTTTTCTAAAAAATAGCTTATTTTGCTTACAATAACAAATGAAAGAAAAGTATTTTTATTGTCCAAGAAAATATATGGACATTAAATTTTTTCAATAATAAAAAAATAAGTGATTACTCTTTTAAAAATATTTTCAAACCATTCATTTTTCAAAATTTTAATATAATATTACGTGTTTTTTTAAGGTTGCTTGAGACTTATTTACCACGACACAACAGCCTTGATACAAATTAAGACAGACGACCCTATCTAGCCCAAGCCTATCATTAGCAATGTGTTGTATGCTGGTGTGGCAGCTCATACGAATCAAGCAGACTAACGCTCTGTGCTAGTTTTAAAGTTCCATGAGACTTATCTACTGATGGAACGCTTGAATCTGCACAATATGTAATCGGAAACATGCTTGAAACTCAACTTTATACAAAATTTCAAAGCACATTCACCATAGTTTAACACGCTTTCGCCAAAATTTCAAGTGATTCTATGAGAATGAGATAATGCACAGAATTGGACCCAAGCTCTAAGTCCATTCGAAACGGTGATCATCACGAGCACATGAAATTCAATGTCATCCACTCGGGTGGTCCACATCCTATTGGTCTTTAGCATTGCAAATTGCATATAAACGTATGATTTTTTCTAAAAAATATCGAATATGCATAAACCCATTGTTCTAATTTTTTTTCTATGTCTTATCTCTAATTTTTCTCTCTCTAACTTTTACTTTATCTCTTTGTAAAGTGCCGATGTTACTAGCGTTCCAACTTCAATCCCATTATCAGCATGGTTGAATGCCTATTGATACTTGTTGTACTAGATAAAATCCTTACAGTTTCGTCCAAACTCAAAAGACTCGAAATATGAATTTGCCTCCATTGATTCCGATTTCATATCATTCTCTTTCTTCAAATTGCTATTGAATTTTTATAGGGGGCCTTCCACTATCTTCCCCAGACTGTTATCGATCCCTGCCATTCATATTCGTCCATCACTAACCCCTCTCCGCCATCATCACTCGCTCCTTCCTTCCACCACTTCCCACTCCCAGTCGTTCTCGAGCTCTCTAGATCTTGTCTCTTCCCGCAG
Organism: Psidium friedrichsthalianum; assembly: GCA_019149425.1. Classification (NCBI taxonomy): domain Eukaryota; kingdom Viridiplantae; phylum Streptophyta; class Magnoliopsida; order Myrtales; family Myrtaceae; genus Psidium; species Psidium friedrichsthalianum. The sequence goes on from JAGVVM010011696.1 coordinate 5,992, forward strand.
CCATGGCAGAGAAGGTGAGCCCTCCTCCTCCTCCTTCTCCTCCGCCTCCTCCGCTTTCCTTCTTTCTCATCTCTCTCGATGCCCACCACTGCCGTCTCTCTTCCCTTTGCCATTCTATGGTAGTGGAATTCTCAGAGCAGTTGTCACTCTGTTTTGACTTAATCTCTAGCCGGGTCCAATCTTGTTCATTCCTCTGTTTTCGCATTTCGCCACTGATGCTTTCTTCTGCAGACGTTTGGGAAAAGAAAAAAAAAAGCCTCAAGCATTCGTTGATTCGCGTGGGTTTATCAGTCCTTGCGTTGTTTTTTATTGTTGCAGGTGACCAAAATGTTGATAAAGGTGGATCTGAAGTGCTGGCGCTGCTACAAGAAGATCAAGAAAATCCTCTGTAAATTTCCCCGTGAGTCTCTCTCTCTCTCTCTCTCTTTCTTGCCCTTTTCTTAGTTTAAAATTGTCATCATTTCTTTATGAGCGATTGCTTTTGGAGTCGGTTGATTTGATTCGACTGAGTTTGCTATGAATTAACTTGTGAACGAGAGAAATCCGAGACCAGATATATGATGAGAAGAAGAACGAGGTGTCGATCACCGTCGTGTGCTGCAACCCGGAGAAGATCCGTGACAAGATCATCTGCAAGGGCGGCGAGACGGTGCAGAGTGTTGTGATCTTGCCCGACAAGCCCAAGGAGCCCGAGAAGAAGCCCGAAAAGCCGAAGGAGCCGGAGAAGCCGAAGGAGCCCGAAAAGCCAAAGGAGCCGGAGAAGCCGAAGGAGCCCGAGAAGCCAAAGGAGCCGGAGAAGCCCAAAGAGCCCGAAAAGCCCAAGGTGGAGCCTCCAAAAGAACCCGCCAAGCCAAAGGAGCCGGAGAAGCCCAAAGAGCCCGAAAAGCCCAAGGTGGAGCCTCCGAAAGAACCCGCCAAGCCAAAGGAGCCGGAGAAGCCCAAGCCGCCAGAGCCGCCGACGTGCTACCCGCCGGTGCTGATGTATCCAATGGTGGGGGTGTGCTGTTGTCCATGTTATGAAGGGTATGGTGGGGGATCATGTTATTGTTACGGGCAGGGGAGGCCGGCGATGTGCTACGACGGATGCGGAAGACCGGCTTACCAGTGTCAAGGTGGGAGCAAGGGTTACTATGTGAGCCGATGTGATTACTTCAGTGAAGAAAATCCGACCGGGTGTACTGTCATGTAATCGAGTTCAAATTTTCTTGCGTCGGTTACCTATGTAAGAATTTGATGAAAGATAGCATATAAGTCAATTTTTGTGGTCTATCTTGGGGTGTCTTGTCTTTGTGGGTATGGAAAGATTGATACGGTTAGGGGTCTGGAATACTGTGTGGGTATATGTGGTCAAATAATTGTTCAACACGAGTGGTTACTTGTCGATTTCTTAATTCCAATAAAAAGCCTGCTTTTCATGTCTCGTCCCATGTTCATGTCTTTGGCTCGCCCCCTGATGGTGATTCATCCGGGATAGAGCAAGGTCGATCGCACCATGGAATAGCATCCAAAAATTTGGAATGAAATAAAGATGATGGTTTCTTCAGCCACATATTTGTGATCTTGAAAAGGGTTCATTTCGGCCACCAAAATGAAATGAAAAGTGGACCGGCCTTTGTGACAAATCTGCCAAGAAAATTTTTGTGACACACGATCGGAGAATTGATACAGTGTAAAACAGTTAATATATTCTACTTGGATTATGATTCATTGGCTTAAAGTTTTTGAGTGAAGGTCGGTATAACTGAATACATTGACAGGTTCAGACTTGAGTTCCCTCTTGGTGATCTCTTCAAGTGAATGAGTTTTTGCTATGCGCTTCTCAATAAATTAATATTAAAGCTAAGGATCCATTGAGTGGGGGAGGCCTAGATGGTTGTTCAAAGAAGATCCAATTGTGATGTGCCATTTAGAAAGAGAAGCTTCTAGTTTAGATAGTTGGGCGGGTGGATCTAGAGAAGAATGATGGTATCCTTGACATTCTCTTTCTAACTAAATGATGTCGATTAGGGCTACCGAGAGCTTTGGGCACCACTCGACAATATGATCTCATGGATGTCTGTTCAATTGAAAGCTAGCAAGAACACAAAATACATTCTCCCATCACGATGAAATTTGGAGAATTACCAAGCCTGTCGACAAACGCGAAATCAAAAACTTTGCATGATCTGTCGTCCTTGCTCGCGAAGAATTGTGCTCCTTGATTTCACACCACAGCCGGCATGAGATGACTTTTAAGACATACATACAGTAGAATTTTATCTTTAAGAAAAAAGATGATTGCAAAATTATCCTCAACTTTGTTCTCCATATCACAAAATATCCTCAAATCTTAAAACCAACATTTTTATGGCTCATCAACCTAAAAACCCATTTCGACCCAAAAAAAAAAAATGAAAACCCATTTATCACATGGACACAAGTTCGGGTTTTCCGTGTCGCAAAAATTGAGATATGTGGCTTTTTCTCGACAAAAAAAGAAAAGATAACTTCCCCACGAAGTCATCATTAGAACGTGAAGTCATGGCACAACTCATCGTCACTCTAATGGACTCGTATATGATGGAAAGTGAAACTCAAGCCAAATAATAGATCTCCTTTTCAAATGGCAAGTGCTCTGGTTGGCCCAACTTTAAAACAAATCGCCCCCTAAACCGCATTTAACATCATCCTTCAAGTTCACTTCATGTGCTCATTCTTTTTTAGTAGTTGCTACAGGAAAGTGTCCTCTTTGGCGTGGATGGACAATGGATTTGTCTTACCTAATGTTACCTCCACATGGGGTCGTGGAAGTGGTTGATGGTTTGATAGTTGGTTTATAAGTACGGGAGAAAGTCCTACAATTTAAATTAATCTTTTGGGGTGAGAGAGATCAAAACTATCCAACACTAGTATAAGAGCTCATGTTACCAATAAATCTGGACTCAATAGTCATACTGAAAAGGCAGGTTGTTGTTGTTCCAACTCATTGCCCGGTATGTGAGGAGAAGATTATTGGGATTATCCAACATCGATTGTATGAGAGGCGCGTGTCGCGACCTGCCTTAACCTTTCTCAAGAGTCAGGCGATTTAGACGTATTGCTATATTTCAATGACGCTAATTCTCTCAAGTCTTACCTCGTGTGTTGTTGGACTTCGTTTTATTGATTAGCAACCTAAAATATTAGTAGAAGTCGTCACTAGCTTATTGGAGTTGGCTAGTAACCAATCAAGACGTGAGGGTGTCATCTCGATTCCTACACAATCAGAGTTTCTAAGTTCGAAGACTTGTTTACGCTAACTAGATAATTAGGCCTCTTTTGATACCTAACCAGTTAATGTTCCCTAAGATGATCACACATTCTACATATCATTTAAAGCCCACTAGGTATCTAACTAGTACTAGATGATTATGCATAATATTTTTTCTGTCATTTTGTGCAATTACTTATTTATCTTTAACCTAGCATCTAGGAAAACGATTAATATATAATTTATCAAAAGATAGTGCTATAATAAGCGCTCAATCAGGTAAAATGTGCCAAATATTAGAATGGAATGTACACATGCAAACTAAATCTATAATAGCGATATTTAAAGAAAATAACTCAGATACGTGGATCGGGTATATAAAAATGGACCAAATTGGATGTCGGTCTTCAATCACCAAGTCTTAATGGGCTACCATCTCTATGGCCATCATAATCAATCATTACATTGAGATATCAAACTAATGCATCAAGCATTTGAAACATACTCTTATTCATAGAAGATAATTAGCGAAGTTCAGTAAATTAAAGGATAAAACATGCATTTCGATTTTAAACTCCAATTACCATGCTAATTTGTCTATTGAGGCATGCATTACGTAACAAATTATTTAGACATTTACGTGTTAAGTTAAAACTAAGTCATGCAAATTAAACATGAAAAATAATCAATGATTAAACACATAAAAGCCTAATTAGACAACAGGCAAATGGAAACAAATCCTAGCTAATTCTTATTTTATTTTATTTTTGACATTCTTGGCAATTTTTCTGATTTTTTTAATTCATTTTTATTACTTTATTAATTTAAAAACTGATCTGGGTCGGGCCGGGTCATTGGGCCCGACCCAGGCTAGGCCGAACCCAGGCCTCCTTCAGGCTCACGGACAGGGCCTCTCGCCTGGACCCATAACAACAAAAAAAAGGGCCCAACTCCGTCACATAAGGCCTCAAGACCAAGTCCACTCCTGGCCCACAAAAGACAAACCTCAAGCAGGCTACCAGCCCGAGATACCAGAATTGAGACACCGGCCCACATCCCTGCTCATCTTCGTCCCCGAGCCACGACATCTTTTCTCCATGCGCAGGTACCCTGCAGAACTCAACACCGCCGCACCTCCTTGACGCCAACCTGGTTCTACCTATCTCGCCGCCGCACCGTCGTCACATCGCTACCCAAACTCCATGAAGTATGGCCCCAGCCTCCTCGGACTGGCCCAACCACGGTTTCGCTCGGCCGCCACATCGCCATCGTTGGACGGAGCAAAATCACCTCCCGAACGTCGTCCGCGGGGTCCATCATCCCTGGCCGACGGCTCACAGTCCTTCGGCGACCTCTGACCCGAGCATCGCTGCTCCTCGCAGTCGCTGGACACCACCCTGGGGCCTCTGCCAAACCGACGCCGACGCCCAACATCATTGGTCGACTCCTTCGCGCCAAGACCAGGACTGGAACCGACCCATCTACTTCACCCGCTCGAGCGCTCACCAAAACTGGACCGCCGATAAGTCTTGAGGCCAGATCGATGGCCGGCCCCGACGACTCTCCTCTCTGAAACGAGCTCAAGGAGAGCTCCAAGAACTGTTCGGCTCTTGCTCTGCTCTCTCTCTGCTCTCTCCTTTTTGTTTCTTTTTCTCTCTTGGTCGACAAAATGAGCACTCACTCTCTCTCTCTCTCTCTCTCTCTGTTTTCCGAAACTGAGCTCTATTCTTTTTGCTCTCTGTGATCTGCCATGCCGCCATCGCCGGCTACCACGAGGTCGGATCTTCAGGCCGCGATGGCAGCAATCGTCGCACGATGGGTCAGTTTTGCAGGACCGCCCGCGGGACTAGCACCGGGAACCCTTCAAACGAACTCATCTCTCCTTTCTCTTCTGAGCTTTCACGCTCCTTTTCAACTGCGCTCGACGAGCTCCCTGCCTCCCTTGCTCCTTTCTGATCGTGTAAAGGGTATGGGCGCGGGTGACCATGTAAGTGAATGTGGGTGACGTGAAGCGCGAGATGGAGAGAAAGGTGGGCTAGAGTGTGTGATGGTGCCAAGCCTGCCTTGAGGGGAAAATGGGCCACGTCGGCGTGGGCCCAAGCGGGAAAAGAGAAGGCTCGCGGGCTGGGCATTTATCCCCAAGCGGATTCGAGTTGAACGGGCCCGATCACATTTTTTTTTGTTTTATATTATATATTTGTACTTTTCTATTTTCCAATAAAACAAGAAATGATGCATATTTAACTAATTAGGCATATTCTATTTTACGAAGAAAATAAAGTACAACACCGTCAAAATTAGGTGTCAACAGCGTGATTAGTTCACAAGTGTGGTGGAAGACCACCTAACACGGATCCGCCACTTTGAAGCCAAGAATCTGCAAGCCCGTGAAAGATGGTATCGGGCCATTTTTCACGAGCTTGCAGATTCTTAGCCAATAGCATGTGTGGCGCCTGCTTCAATAGATTCTACGATTTCCCAAATCTGAGTTATAATTTTATATAACTTAAGTATTATCGTGGCATCAATGTGGAGAATGACAAAATACCATAGCTTATAAGACAAATATTTTTGCCAAGGACTAGTTGTTACTTGTGATTCTCTCTCTGCCCACAACTATCCTGCTAAAAGACCCATTTCGGGAGGCCGGTCCAATGAATGTCTATTTTTGAATTTAGCCTTTTGTGCTTGTCCTTTCTCTGTTAACTGACAAGATTTTTTTATTTAAAAAAAGAACCGTCAAAATTTAAAACAAGTAACGGCCATAATTGAGGATAATAAAATTGTTGCAAGATATTTAATATCATGTTGAAATCTTCTATTGTTGCGATCTAAAATTAGGCTAACGGATTATTAGGTTAATTAAATTAATTAACCTAACTCAAACCTTCCAAAGTATGATTGAATCGTAACTTAGGTTCACTCATACAAAATTTATTCAATTCGAAGCTGTCACTAATCGCTTTCTTGGTAGGCCAATTAGACACCTAAATAAATTAACATGAGATTAATTTATTTTCACGAACCATAAAAAATGAGTCCAAAGATTCGGTTACATTAATTTTAAAAAAACTTAATACGCTTTCAATACCAAATTTAATGAAAAATCTCTTTCAATTGAATGATGTGGATCGAATGATTATTTGCTTAGGAAAATGTGAATGAATGACCATATGATACTCGAAAAATGAATTTTCGGATTAAATGACAACGATTGTGAAAACATGTCTTAAAATTTGTTATCATCCAATCTAATTTAAGAAAATGATTTTTCAAAATCTTAACTTGTAGTCAATGATATTTACAATATAAAAAATTGACTTTTGACATGATTAACTATGAAAAATAAGATTTTTTTAAAGATTTTTCATTTAATTTAATGAAAGATGAAATGCAAAGATGAACAAAAAAAAAATGCCCATAATATACCTTTGATTCCAAATTTTTCGATTGATTCGTTCGTATCCAAAGATTAGGATCGGAGGGAATTTTATTCGCAATGTACTCTTAGATTCGAGTCAGTAAGTGAATATGGTATAGAATAACATCATCTCTTAATATAAAGGGTGGACCACAAAATTCTATACAAATTATAATCCATTCCATAAGATCATAGCTAGGAAAACATAATTTATTTTTTAAAGAGATAAGGCACATAGAGCAGCATATATTATGGGCATGTTTGTTTATAATTGTGCAAAATTTATAATAAAAAGAAAAATAAACAAACATGACCAAAGAAAATGAAATTGACAAACTTGATTAAATTTAAAAAAAAAAAGGAGGGATGGCGGAAAATATGAGAGGGGCCCACCTTTCCTCATCCAATATGACTACTCAACCAATCATATGGTAAAGTTCAAAATAAGGCTCATCCACAGACATATCAAATTCAGCCAAGAGAGTATGTGAGCCGAAAGTCCCCACATCCAAAAAATTCTGATTTTTCTTCAATCAATCATCAAATATTATCCACCATGACCATTATACATAACAACCGAGATGATATCGAATATTCACAAGATAAAGTCATCCAACAGTGCAATGTGCAAAAGATAACATCAAAGATCATCCATTATGTGATTTTCGGCCATGAGAGAAGGTGTGCTGAACATTGAACTCTAATTCGCCAAAATTCTTATCTTCTTCAATTTAATTCAGGTCATAAAAAAAAGTGCCGAACGATTTTTCAAATTTAAGAAAAGAGTTTTTCCAAACAAGTTATATCGATTCTCAAGAATTATTCAAGAAAATTCATCACCTAACCAAACTTACCTGAAGGATCGGAATTTTATATTACTATGCTCAATTTTTGGTTCTAGCATAAAATTGATAAAAAAGAAAAAAGGTTTAATTTTCCAAAATTTTTACTGCAAATTAAACATGTTCATCAAAGCATTAGAGCACGCGAATTTTCCAAGTAAAACAAGCATGAATTGCAAACAAAGGTCGAGAATTTTACCTTTTCCAAGCTAAAAATTCTGCATGTGCGCAAGCTGGAATTTTTTTCCGAAATTGCACCTTTCGAGTTCAATTTGCTACCAAACCACTTCTGAATGATCTACCATAAGTATTAACAATGTCAAATCCTCTAATAACAAGGAAAGAGCGGCTGATCGACCTCGAAACAAGGCTGGACAGCAGTGAACAGCGGCTCGGATTGGTGGAATCAGGTCGGCAGGTCAGCGGTTTGGCAGCGGATCCTGGCGAAGCTGGAACGCCCGGGCTGTAATGGCTGAGCTGGGGTGGAACAGCAGTGTGGCCGCTGAAGTGGTAGTGCACGAGTGGATGCCAAAAGGGAGCTCGGCCGAGAGCTCAATTGAGCTTGAATTGAGGAACATTGTCTCGATCTCGGGGGAGACAATTCAAATAGAGAAGTTAAATGTTATCAATGGAGAAGTTACATTTGACTAGTGTTTAGTATTTTTTGGCTAGGAGTGATTACAATAGTGTTAATATGGATACGGACTGTGTTCAGCTTAAGGTAGAGATGCAACCAAAAACTCCTAAGGTAGCGAGTGCTAGCGAAGTAGTCGACACAAATAGTGCTTGCGGCAAGGTGGAGCCTGTAGAACCAATAGTTACTGTAACTGTTAATAATGACAAGGTACGTAGTTGATCTACTGACAATGCATTGATGGTTTTGCTTTATCTGTGGTAGAGGAGCCTGAGTCAAAAAGACCATGTGGAGCAGTTATAGGTGCATGTGCCATTGGTGTTCTGATGAAGTCCATGGTTATAGCGAAATTCAAACGTGACTTGAAATTGGAAGATATCTGTGGCGGTTGAGCACATGGGGTTGTGTGGCTATAGCAATGCAGTTTGATTTTTTTTTTTTTTAACAAAGCGATTGTAACTTGGCTCAAATGTTGATTCAAGGTGAAGATTGATAAAATATGTTTCGAGTTTGAGCCCGAAACGAAAATATAAATATCGAAAATAAGTAATTAAAGCCCGAAAGTTGGAATTTCTACGGACGTATGAAATCAAGCGAATCAACGCTTGAGTGATCGTTGGTCGCGAGGGCGTAGAAAAGCAAAGATATTGTGCCTTTATTGCCACTGGGAAGAAGAAGAAATAAAATAAAAGTAAATCATAGTTATTATATTATTTCAATGGTAGCTGGCAGGGACTTCTTTTTCTTAGCCATTCTTGGACCCTGAGGGGGTGGATATATATTCCAAAAGAGAGTGGTCGTGATTTCTTTTTTTTTCTTTTTTTTAATGCAACGTTGAGTTGCAGAGTAAGAATTTATCGGGAGGCTTCTAAAGTTCCGAGAATTACATGCGAGGAAAGTTCCGCTAGTGTTTAACAGCCAATTAAATCTTGGTTTAAGATTTGTGTTAATTTTTTTTTTATATAAGATCCAGAGATTATTTCACGGAAACTTATGGGATTACACACTATGTGTGTTATTGGATGCAATTGGGGTTGAAAACATTGAGAGGGTGTTTGAATGATTCGAATGTGATTTATAATTTCATTGTATCGCTTGATTTATAGTGGAATTTATTATTACTCTCCTCGTGTATATAAGTCTCTAAGACCGAACTGCGTACATCTGGTGTTCGATTTATTTTCTTGCTTTGTCTATTTTATTATTTGATCGCTTGTTACGTGCAACAAGCTTTAATCAGTCATTAGCCCACCTTCGTTTCATAAGGTTCCCATGAGAAAGAGCCTGGTTTTTTTTGGGGGGGGGGGGGGGGGGGGGGAGGGATGGGGACTAAATCAATTCGAATTGGCTCTAGTTCGTTTAGAAAATGTACCCTCTTTAGGGCTTAGCTGTTGCTAAGCTTCTGCCAACTAGGCTTTCCATTAAGCAACGGCTTTTAAACATGCCACTCACTGCCTATGAGTTGCCAGCACCAATCCATCCCGAACTTGGTGGTCTAATTCCAAATTTTCTTTCGAGTATCCCCTAACAAAAAAAAAAAAAGGACATCACTTTGGGACACATGGCTACATTTTCGAGCTAGACGATAAGGCTTAAGCAGATGTGGCAGTTCAGCTAACGAAGTAATGGTTTCCATTTTTTTTTTTCAAATGAACGATTTGAAGACAGATTCTAACAGTTAATTGCAGGTTTTTTAGCTATAGGCCTAGCAAAAGAAAAATTTGGGTAGGCTCCTATAGGATCTCTCCCCTTCTTCATTCAAGTAAGCTAGTCGTTCTCAGTGTGGGGAGTTATACTGAGTATTCAGTAAATTATAGACCAAAGGAATAGAGGTTGGCTCTTGGAGTAAGGGAGAAGGGCTGAGTGCCGGTGAGATGGCAAGCATCTCCTAAACAATCATCATGAAGGGCTAGGAAAGAAAGATACTTGAAAAACCGGTCTCCTCACTTTGGAGGCTTTTTTGACATCTCGATTGGATAATACTATGAATAGATAGTTTGAGCTTGAATAATGATGGATTGAGGCCACCCACTTGGAAAAAGAAAATAGAAACTAAGGATAGTAATCTTTGACGAACGGGTAGTTAGGCCTTTTTATAATCCTACTACCCTTCTCCAGGAAATCAATCGAATTTTCTTTTTCTCTTTACCTCGAAAAGTAGTCTCGTTCATATCTTAACCAACAAAAGTCAAATCTTTTCTTTTCCTTGCTTATTCATCAAGATTTTCTTCATGTTCTGTGTACGCATCGAAGCTTGTGGAGGACTCCTGATGTATGCAAAGGAGGGCAGTTCATTCGCATTTGGATTCGTATCTCAATTCAAAAAAAGCATCCCCACTAAATCAAGAGTTTAGATGTCCACAACAAAAACGTGTAAGCCTACCTAAGAATAGAGAGAGGAATAGTGCTTTCAATGTTGCATCAGAAAAAGCAAAGTTTTCCATGTGGTTTAAGTGTCTCCCTTAGATAGGGAGAGTTTGGGCTATGCCTTCGACGATCTTGAGAGGTGGATTGAACAAAAAGAGAGAGAGCTAAAGTGATCCCCCAATCCTCTCTCCGTATCAAGGGTATGTCATGCCTCGGTAAGGTTCTTCACTTTGCATCGAATTAAACCACACCTTTCTTCTGATCGAAAACTATCAATCATCTATTTT
>JAGVVM010011697.1:0-28616 GCA_019149425.1 Psidium friedrichsthalianum
AAGCTGCAAGAATACCTGGGGAAGTTATGACTGCACATGTAGTGGAGATCTTCTGTACATCAGGGATCATGACACCTGCATAAGTAAGCCCAGCTGATCATGCGTGTCTACCATTTGTTTGCTTTTCCTTTATTTTTGGTTCTTGTGTGCACGCTCTGTGGATTCATATTGATGTGTGTTAAGCATACATGCCCGCTGACTTTGGTTGTTTGCAGGTAAGAGCAGTAAAGAGACAAAATCTGCCTGGGCTGCTGTTTGGGTCATTGTGATAGGTTTAGCCATGGCTGCTGGTGGTGCATATCTTGTCTACAAATATAGATTGAGGGTATTCTTCTTATTCTTGAATTGTGTTTACTTTATTCATCAGAACACACACACAACCCCGCTCCCTTCCCCACAACAAACCCCAAACAAATAAATAAATAAAAAAACAGACAGACCACAAAAGACAAAAAGGAAAATTGAGCTTTACTCTCTCTTTCTCATTAATGTGATCACTGGCATTGTTTGACTTTTCATCTTTCCTGTCAGCGGAGTCTTCAAGGTTTGAAATAATTAAGTAGCACTGGAATATTGTTGTGTTATTTGTGACTTCATAGTCTAGTTGTTTGAATTGACTTTGTCGTGAAGATGGGCTTTTGATTGCCTCTGATGAACTACATAGTGACTACTTCCCTTCAATGGGACATATTGGATCAGCTAAGAACTGAATGATGTTGCTGCCTTCGCTGACTGTTCTGATTCCCTAATCTATTTAGCAGTTTTCTTAGTGGTATATTTATTCTGTGGAGACCTTTTAGTTTTGCAATTGAAATTATAGCTAATGTTTACTCCTCTTGCATGTTAATGGGGTTTAATTTTGTAGTCAGACTTTTACCATTTCCATTGGTAGAAATTGCTCTATTTATGCAGGGAGAATACCGGTCCTTGCGGTATACTTGTTACATAGCTGGGCATGCATGTACATGCACGCCTGGCTATGCATGCCAGTGCACATGCACAGATTCTGCGCAAGCCCAAATTTGTCCAAAATTACTAGAACATGCTAAAACAGACGCAAGGATACGTAGAAACATGTATTTCTTAATGTGCGTGCAGATGCACATGACAAAAAGAAACAGAAGAGAAAAAATATGTGAAAGTATCATGATAACGATAGTTTTAGCATACTCAAGTTAATGTATGATTGCTGACTTTGGTAGTTAGGTTTCTCTCATAATAATCTATTGTCCTATGTAGACATGGAATTCACTGTCAGCCTCTGCTCTTTATTAAGTGCTAGTTGAAGGAACGTGCTGATACTCCTTTTTTCTGTTATCATTGCAGTCATACATGGATTCAGAGATCAGGGCTATAATGGCACAGTACATGCCTCTTGATAGCCAGGCTGAAGTCCTAAATCATGTCAGCGATGATCATGCATAGAGAGAGAGAAGCCATGCACGGTTTGGTCTCTCGAAGGTTTTAGGTGACTGAAAGGACTTGGTTTGAGCGAACTGCGCTTAATTTATCCATTCACATATTTTAACGTGAATTGTGTCGCCGTAAATTATGATGTGGCACAACGTAATGGGTCATGGGTCACATTATTTTTAGCGATGGGATTATTTCAGAGAGCCGCTTCATGATCTTGTGCTAGATTGGAAAGGTTTCATGTGGAATGGGGTGTATATGACTTAGGGACAGTAGCTCCTAGGACTCTTTTCTCAGTTTTCATTAGATTGTTTTTCTGATTTACATCGAGAATGAGCTCCCACATTCTATGTTTAAAGTGCTTCACTGTATACTGTCTTTGTTTAGGACAACGTTTTGGTTCTTGCCTGAAATGGAGTCTTCCTTGTCCTTGTTGCATTATGGCCTTTTTAGGGTGCGCATGGCAATATTTTTGTTTTAGAAATCAATTTTTGCTAGAATTTTGATTTTTCTACTTCTACTCAGAAGCAGAAGTGGATTTTTCTACCTTTGCTCTATAAGTTGATTTTTTATCAGAGAAATTCGTTTGGTAATAGTTGAAAATTTTTACTTCTGAAATATTATTAATACAAAATATTCTATAAAAAATTATTATCGGCTGCTGAAAAGATTTTTATTTCATTTTAAATTTTTTTAAAAATAATTTTTATTATTAAAAATATTATGTACTTTTTAAAAATAAAAATATATTATTATTTTTCACTTTAGTTGTTGGAGATGGCAACTCGGCGACAATCAACTGTTGGAGGAGGTGGTCGGTGGCTAGCAGCGGGTGTTCAATGGTGGCAATGGGTGGCGGCGATCGGTACGGGGAGTCATGGGCGGGGGAAAGTTACATCAGTGGTTGGTAGAGGTCGGCAATGGATAGTGGTCGACGACTGCGGTGGTTGCAGGTGATGGTCATGGCGATGGGCAATGGTTGGCAATGGAGGGCAATCGGTGGAGGTCTGTGTGGGTGGTGATAAATGATGGTTGGCAGTGGTTGCGGGCAGCGGCCGGTGGAGGTTGGCGATGAGGGTGGTTGAAAAGCAGGTGAGGGCATAGTCAAAATAGGGTGAGGCAAGAAGTACTTTTGAGTTAAGAAGTAATTTTTTTTTTTTTATAACTTCTCAGATTGAAGGAATAATAACTTAAGAAGTGAAATTTACTTCAGAAGTAGAAATTCCTTTTAGAAATAAATATTTTTATCAAATGGATTTTTGTTTTAGAAATTCACTTTGAGAAGTGTTACTAAGTGCACCCTTAGTATTTGCTTTTGGAGTGGAGTACTTAACATGACCTTATTTTAGTTCCATCTTGTGTAGCTGAAGAGAAAACTTGTTCCGGTTAAAATGGATACAAGGAAAGGATATTGAATGAATTGGTCCTAGTGAGAACATGGGGGCTCGAAACTGTGACAAAGGAAAGAATGTTCGTAATTGTGAAATAGTTTCATGGGAGATTTGAGTCCTGGTTAGGAAACTTTCCGTGATTGCGTTTGGCGATAAATGAAAATTCTCCTGCAAATGAATGTCTAATGATGTAACCTGCAAACTTGGCTTACGTTAATCTAAACTAGAGTTATGTAATGGTCGATGTAGCGTTTAAGGTGGATTTGCAATGTGAAATTAACCTTAGATCCTGGAAGAAGGGGGAATTGAGATGAGAGAGCTGAGAAAGAAGTTAATAATCTGAAAGAGGTAGAGAAGGTGGGGCAGTAAATATAGTTCTTGGAGAGAGAGTGGCAAAACAAGGCGAGGAACGCAAGCTCTCGTTTCTTTTTCAGGGAGGAAAATTGCTGCAGACCAAACTATGCATCGAAAGAGGGTGTGATTCCATGTGCAAAAGATTTTATCATGAAGCTTTGATGAACAAAAATGAGGAAATCACAAGGAAAGAGGGTGTATACGTACGAAATGTTTAACCTCTTGGAGATCTGAGAACAGGTTCCAAAATTAATGAATGAAGCAATTCTTGTGGATTGTGAAATTCTGACCAGGACCATGACTAGGATGTAAAGGTCGGATCATCCATAGATGGATGTGGTCTATAATGATATAATCTACAATCTTAATAAGCCACTTTGACATCATGGGAGTTGTCCACTTTGACATGGATCATAAGATTGATGTTATTATTTACCAGCTTTGAGTAAAGTTTAGTAGTCAACTCTAAGATGATCTTAGAACCAAATGTCATGAGTTTGATCTATAAACATTCCTTTTCATCCATTATGGAGTTATCCTAGTGTCTTCGGTCATGTACTATTCCTAAATTCGCATTGATCGGATCATTTATAGTATATCAGCTTTCTAGGGTCATGATAAATCCGTGCCATCTTCGCGCGAAATGTCTCATCTTGTGTGGCGCTTTGCAAGTTCAATTCTGCTCTTACCACAATGTTATTAGGAAAAGAAGTTCTTGTCCAGGTACACTGGATTTAGGATGAATAAGTAGGGTAGATCTTCACTTCTTGGATCTAAAATGAATGGAGGACGAATGAATTCATCTGTCAAGGAATGTCAGATGAGATGAAGTACGATAAAGAAAAATAGCCTTCTTTATTTGAAATTGCAAAACCACCCTTCTCTGATCGACTTTCTCGTCGTTTCAGTGACAATCACCTCGGAATGTTGAGCTTCAAATTGGGTCCAATGTCCATTCCGTTGTAAGCGATCGGGGCATACATCCACAACTCATCCGAGCTCAAGAGCTAGACAAGAACAGGAAAAATCTCAATTCAGGATCATTTCGTAGTTTGGTATTTTGATTTTAGTCTTTGAGAGACTGTCGCTTAGATTTTACCTTGATCTGGAGCTGCAGAAACTTCACGTAGTCAACAGCTTCCTCAAGCATTGTGCTGATATCAACCTACCAAACAGAACAAAACTCACTCTTAGAACTAGTTCTCACTGGTCAAGCCCGCGTTCTAATCGATGAAAAAATGAACGAGTGCACGGTCATGATGAAGCTATCCACCTTGGTTCCGTTCGGGATGAGTTTCTGCAGAATCCTCAAACGTTTGTTAATCCTGTCTCTTCTTTTCTGTAGATTAACACAAAAAGTTCTGTCATTCAAAGCAATTGAATACGATTTGAAGGTAAAGAACAGCAAAAGTGAAGTGGCTTTCGCCTTACTCTAGCATAAAGGCTCTGAGGATCAGTAGCAGAGCCTCGGCTGGCTCGGGTTTTGCGGCTAAGGTTGAGCATGGATGGCTCCTTGGAGCTCGCAATCGCCCCCGCGGCATTCTGCTCATGAGAAGCGCTGGATTCCTCCTCCGAGCAGCAAGCGCTGAGCTCTGGTTGTTGCCTTGACCATTACCGTTTTCCTCATCTCGGCATGGAAGATCAAGATCCGTGCTCTTCTTTGACTTGACATTCCTCTCATCTTTTGAACCTGCACAAGCCAATGAACAGTTGGTGAGCCGGATAGGAAGATCGAAATTCTATTCCTGTTTTTCTGAACTTACATTGCCCGTAGCCCGAGATCTTCTCCTAGCATTTTCGATGGTATCGCCATTCTCCTCTTCTTCAGCCGCCTCTCGTTCTGAAGATTCTAATTCTCCTTTGGGCTGAACGCTGGTTTTGATAGAACTATCGGCCTGAGCTCGTCCTCCTCCGGCTCTTCCACATTGCAATCACTTATTTCGTGGTTTAACCCATTGCTCCATCCTAAGCTAAACGCCCGCGATTCATCGGTTTGGTACTATTTGCCAAAATTTCATTAGGATCTATCAAGTAGTAGTCCTCATGACCTGAAGGAGGGAAAACTAAGCTAGAGCCGCCACAGTTATAGCTAATTGTTTGCGGGAAAAATTGCAAGCTAGAAGTGACATCGGAAGAACAAAACGAGCTCCCCTTGATCCCTGAAAGATCAGTGCTTGACTCATGACTCGGCCACTGCACGTGTTGTGCACCGACCTTAAATCCGCCCTTGGTGTCGACATGGAGAGGCCAATCATTAAGCAACTGGGCCATGAAATCGGCCTCCTCGGTGGTGTAAACACCGCTGAGAGTGCTCCACTTTCCCTCGGAAACAGTCCCTAGAGGCTCCATGCTCAACTCTCTTTTCCTCTCCAACTATCAAATGGGAAAGATTTCCTGGTGGCTTCAAGTGTTAACTGGAGAGAAGAAGAAGCTTGGAGGGTTTAGTTTACTGAAATGCTTGAACAGGAACGAGCTTCAACATACATATTTGTACCTGCAGGCAACAGCTTAGGCCTTAAAGGAATGTCTTTTTTTTTTTGCAAGATCTGACTTACATTTTGTGATACCCAAAATCCCAATTTCTAATCATTCTATTAGTTAATTCGAGCGAAGCTTCTATTTTGCTCTTAACCCAATCGACACGAGTTGCGCAAGGCGACTGAGCAGAGTACAACTCAGCCGGGGACTTAGTCTAATAGTTCAACGGCAGCAAATAAAAAAGTTCAACTTCTCACAGCCCTGAAAAGGCCCTGGAAATGGCACAGAATTAGGGAAGGGAATCAAGAGTTTCAGGGTCCTTCAACCAGCAATGGGCAAACCAGTGATAACTGATAATGACGTAACTGCAATCATTAGTTTAATCTGGTTAATTAATTTCAAGAATTGGTCAATAAATCAAGATTAAGCAGAACTGTAGAGAGAGAGAGAGAGAGAGAGAGAGAGAGAGAGAGAGAGAGAGAGAGAGAGAGATTCATTGGGGTTTCTGACCTGGCAAGCGATCACAAAGACGTGGGGGGTCTTCTTGTGTCAGGATGGATATTGAGTAACCAGTCCTCAGAAAATTATAGGAAAAATGACGTGGGGATGAGATAGTGGAGATTTTGCCGAAAAGAACACCGCCAAATGATTTCTGAGTTGACATTCTCGGAAAAAGTGATTTAAACCGGTCGAACCAGACGAGTTGTCAGCTTGATGGATCCTTGTCTCCTCCAATGTTCTCTAACTCTAGCTTCCTGGGTCTTGAGCTGCCTCCATGAGGTGATGGAGAGTATGTTCTGCTTGTAACTTAGGAGGGAAAATTTATTAAGGCTTGAATTGCTCTTAATTTTTCGATTAAAGATTCTAAGTGAATTTTATTTTAAATAAAAGTCTTAAGACCTTCATTATTTTAAAAAAGGATATGGCATAAACGCATTTTCATCCTTTAATTTTTTTTATTTTTATTTTTATTTTTTATTTTTTATTTTTCTTTTTCTTCTCCTCTCTCTCGACCCTCATGCGATAGTCGCCCCTTACCAGCATCGGGCAAGGGTTGCTCTTGCCGATGTCGAGTGAGGGCCGCCCAGCCCAGCGGTGTGAGGTACCCTCTGGTTCCCCTCATGCGGCTGACATCCCGTTCCACAATATTTGCGAGGCTGAAACTAGCAATCTGCGGTTCAAGTTTTGAACCATCAATATATTCTCCGATTGAGGTCGTAGTGCACGATGCAATCACGACACCTCTCATGGAGGTACTGCAATCCCTTAGCAATCCCCATGGCGATGCAGTATCTAGCTTCCAATCCTCTTCTGTTGGAACCTTTCTAAAACAAATGAGTTGCGAGTGAACCATTTGCAAGGTACTCATATATGAGGGTTGCCCTCGCTCAACGTCGGCATGAACGAGGGTTGCCCGACACCAGCGAAGACGGCTGTCACCTGAGGGTTGGGGGAGGGAAGACAAAAATGAAAAATGAAATGAAAATAAAAAATAAAAGAAAAGCATAAAGGAAAAATTTGCAAAAAATTAAAGGACGAAAATGCCTTTCACTCAAGCTTATCTTTAAAATAATGAGGGCACTTCAGACCCTTATTTAAAATAAAATCCATTTGAGCCCTTAATTGAGAAAATTGATAGTATTTAGGCCCTTATTTGAATTTTTCCTAACTTGAAATCCTACTTCTATGTGGATTATGTCAATTGGAGAATAGAGCACTCTAGGAGATGGTTTAGAGAGAACAAAAAGAATAACCAACCCACCATCTCACGAAAATCTCTCTTTTTCACGTTTTGCATTTCGACTTTCGAACCGAACCATTGATCTTTAAACATTTAACATTCGATACCTACTTACTTTTGTTCCATAATCCTTGTTTCCTTGTAACACAGACAACATTTTCCGCTCTCGATGACCAACTTAGTCCCAAAATAATTTCTTAGCGCAAACAAAAACGTACATCTCCAATTCTTTTCTTTGCCATCTCGTTTCTGGGAATTTTGTTCTCACCATCGCCTTGGTCAAACCTTGGATTTTTAAAGCGTATTCATTTGAACAAGTCAAAGTTGTTCCTACTATTAAACTTCTCAATTTTTGCTTATACTGCACGCGCAGTTGCAACAATTGATTCTCAAACTATGATCAGGCAAGCAAAAATCCCAATCCAATCTAGAAAACCCTAGCCTTAGCTCTAATATCAATTATTCTGAAATGATGCGAAAATCAAAAATGAAGAAGAAGTTGAATTGAAAAAAAGAAGAAAGGAAAAGAAAAAAAATAATACCAATGACCATATTGCCGCCAATCATGGCATGTGAGATGCACATGCTCGCGGGCAAACAAAATTTGGCTAGCTGATGAGTTGATACTTGATGCTCTTATTTGAGACTAAGTTGATTATTTTTATCCTTATTTGAGACAAGCTTCACTTTGAACTTTCTTTTTTAGAAAGGAACCCCAATTCAAGGCAGGGTGTGGTGGGTAACACTTTGGCAAAACCCCTTGGAGCTCCAAAGTCACTTAGGCAAATGCAAATGGCAATTGGCAATTTTTTTGGAAAGTTGTAAGGAAATGCAATTTTCAAAGGCCTCTAAAGGCCTTTAACCCAAGGAAAGCTGGAAGTGCTTTGAGCTTTGACTATTTTTGAAATGCAAACAAACTTTTTCTTTCCAAATTTCCCTCACTATACTTTCATAATTACAAAAGTGCCATCGAAAACCTAAAGTGCCGGTGAAGGCCTCAGCCATGGGCAAATAGCCGGCAACCCATTGGTAGCCTCATTTGAGGTACCAAGCGCTTGGGGTCACACAACCCTAAGCGGTGACATCTCCTGAGGTCACCTAAGGTAACGCCTAGCCTGGAGTCATCGACAAGCCACCACGCGAAAAGCATCTTCGGCCCTCAGCTTGATTCAAGTGAAGGTTATTGGACCCTGCCACTTTTGCAACTGTTTCCCTGGAAATAATTCGCCTAGAGAACTTTTATATTGCATTTTCTTTCAAAGGTTTAGGACTATATTAATTTCATTGAAAAAAATTAGAAACTCGTTTGCATTTCGCACAAAATGTTGAGACTTTCGAAGTATTTTCCCAAACATACAGAGTTGACATAAAAGACTTAAAGTACATTAGATTTGTAAAAAAAAAAAAATAGGGCCCTATGTAGACACTTAAGCATTTATAAAAGAGAAAAGGAAAAGAAAATGCAACAGAAGATATTGAAAGCGAAAGCTGCTCGTATGACTTCTCTTGATGGCAAAAGAGGCCCTTGCTTTGCTTTAGGTCAACTACTAATGCCAGCTCTTTCAATAGAAATTAATGTCGGAACATTTCGACATCTCGATCGTGCAGGCCGGCTGAGAATCAGCATGAAGGAAAAAAAAAAAAGAGAGAAAGAACAGAAACAGAAAGGCATGTATTATTTTTGACAAAAAAAATACTAGCATTTTATAGGGATGTAAAATTTTTTACACCGATCGCTTTATCCACCAATGCTTTGAGGGGATGGATTATCATAAACGTTCTAAACCTATTGCAATTATATCAATTCAATCATAAATTCTGTCCTAAACTTTTTCTATTTGAGTCAATTCAATCTATTCGGCTAATTTTAGTCGGAAATTGCTGACATAGTGTGGCCTGCTTTGACATGGATAATTTATAGTAATTTAATTTTTTTAATGTATTTTGTTCCTTTTTTCTTTTCTTTCCCCCTTTTTTTTTTTATTATCCTTCTTTATTCCTTCTTCCTCCAGCTAGTCGCTAGACCTCGATGATTAGCCAAAGGCGAGAGCCTGTAAGGTCGACCTCACCGACCACCGGCCTCTAGTGAGGTTGTGGACAATGGGCAATGGCAAGGCTCACCTTCACCATGGATTAGCGGGGCGAGCTTCATAGACGCTGACGAGGTCGAGCTCACTGACTGTCACCTCTGGTTGGTCGACGGTCAGTGACTGACAAAGGAAGAAGGAAAGGAAGGAAAAAAAAGAAGAATAAAGAGAAACAAAAGAAAAATATGGAATGTAGAATTTGAAAAAATGTAAAATTATTTAAAAATAATCTCCTCAGTGTTAGTAGCGACACGTAGTATGGCCGGCGTTTAGGTCAGCAATTTTCTTTCAAAATTGGCCGGATGTATTGAATTGGCATAAATGCAAAATGTTTTCGATTCAATTTTAAAAAATTATGACTAAATAATTTTTTAAAAATTGAATCGAAAACATTTTGCATTTATGCCAATTCAATACATCCGGCCAATTTTGAAAGAAAATTGCTGACCTAAACGCCGGCCATACTACGTGTCGCTACTAACACTGAGGAGATTATTTTTAAATAATTTTACATTTTTTCAAATTCTACATTCCATATTTTTCTTTTGTTTCTCTTTATTCTTCTTTTTTTCCTTCCTTTCCTTCTTCCTTTGTCAGTCACTGACCGTCGACCAACCAGAGGTGACAGTCAGTGAGCTCGACCTCGTCAGCGTCTATGAAGCTCGCCCCGCTAATCCATGGTGAAGGTGAGCCTTGCCATTGCCCATTGTCCACAACCACTAGAGGCCGGTGGTCGGTGAGGTCGACCTTACAGGCTCTCGCCTTTGGCTAATCATCGAGGTCTAGCGACTAGCTGGAGGAAGAAGGAATAAAGAAGGATAATAAAAAAAAAAAGGGGGAAAGAAAAGAAAAAAAGGAACAAAATACATTAAAAAATTAAATTACTATAAATTATCCATGTCAAAGCAGGCCACACTATGTCAGCAATTTCCGACTAAAATTAGCCGAATAGATTGAATTGACTCAAATAGAAAAAGTTTAGGACAGAATTTATGATTGAATGATATAATTGCAATAGGTTTAGAACGTTTATGATAATCCATCCCCTCAAAGCATGGTGGATAAAGCGATCGGTGTAAAAAATTTTACATCCCTATAAAATGCTAGTATTTTTTTTTGTCAAAAATAATACATGCCTTTCTGTTTCTGTTTCTTTCTCTCTTTTTTTTTTTTTTCCTTCATGCTGATTCTCAGCCGGCCTGCACGATCGAGATGTCGAAATGTTCCGACATTAATTTCTATTGAAAGAGCTGGCATTAGTAGTTGACCTAAAGCAAAGCAAGGGCCTCTTTGGCCATCAAGAGAAGTCATACGAGCAGCTTTCGCTTTCAATATCTTCTGTTGCATTTTCTTTTCCTTTTCTCTTTTATAAATGCTTAAGTGTCTACATAGGGCCCTATTTTTTTTTTTTACAAATCTAATGTACTTTAAGTCTTTTATGTCAACTCTGTATGTTTGGGAAAATACTTCGAAAGTCTCAAACATTTTGTGCGAAATGCAAACGAGTTCTAATTTTTTCAATGAAATTAATATAGTCCTAAACCTTTGAAAGAAAATGCAATATAAAAGTTCTCTAGGGCGAATTATTTCCAGGGGAAACAGTTGCAAAAGTGGCAGGGTCCAATAACCTTCACTTGAATCAAGCTGAGGGCCGAAGATGCTTTTCGCGTGGTGGCTTGTCGATGACTCCAGGCTAGGCGTTACCTTAGGTGACCTCAGGAGATGTCACCGCTTAGGGTTGTGTGACCCCAAGCGCTTGGTAACCTCAAATGAGGCTACCAATGGGTGCCGGCTATTTGCCCATGGCTGAGGCCTTCACCGGCAACTTTAGGTTTTCGATGGCACTTTTGTAATTATGAAAGTATAGTGAGGGAAAATTGGAAAGAAAAAGTTTGTTTGCATTTCAAAAATAGTCAAAGCTCAAAGCACTTCCAGGCTTTCCTTGGGTTAAAGGCCTTTAGAGGCCTTTGAAAATTGCATTTCCTTACAACTTTCCAAAAAAATTGCCAATTGCATTTGCATTTGCCTAAGTGACTTTGGAGCTCCAAGGGGTTTTGCCAAAGTGTTACCCACCACACCCTGCCTTGAATTGGGGTTCCTTTCTAAAAAAGAAAGTTCAAAGTGAAGCTTGTCTCAAATAAGGATAAAAAATAATCAACTTAGTCTCAAAATAAGAGCATCAAGTATCAACTCATCAGCTAGCCAAATTTTTGTTTGCCCGCGAGCATGTGCATCTCACATGCCATGATTGGCGGCAATATGGTCATTGGTATTATTTTTTTTCTTTTCCTTTCTTCTTTTTTTCAATTCAACTTCTTCTTCATTTTTGATTTCGCATCATTTCAGAATAATTGATATTAGAGCTAAGGCTAGGGTTTTCTAGATTGGATTGGGATTTTTGCTTGCCTGATCATAGTTTGAGAATCAATTGTTGCAACTGCGCGTGCAGTATAAGCAAAAATTGAGAAGTTTAATAGTAGGAACAACTTTGACTTGTTCAAAATGAATACGCTTTAAAAATCCAAGGTTTGACCAAGGCGATGGTGAGAACAAAATTCCAGAAACGAGATGGCAAAGAAAAGAATGGAGATGTACGTTTTGTTGCGCTAAGAAATTATTTTGGGACTAAGTTGGTCATCGAGAGCGGAAAATGTTGTCTGTGTTACAAGGAAACAAGGATTATGGAACAAAAGTAAGTAGGTATCGAATGTTAAATGTTTAAAGATCAATGGTTCGGTTCGAAAGTCGAAATGCAAAACGTGAAAAGAGAGATTTTCGTGAGATGGTGGGTTGGTTATTCTTTTTGTTCTCTCTAAACCATCTCCTAGAGTGCTCTATTCTCCAATTGACATAATCCACATAGAAGTAGGATTTCAAGTTAGGAAAAATTCAAAATAAGGCCTAAAATACTATCAATTCTCAATTAAGGGCTCAAAATGGATTTTATTTTAAATAAGGGTCTGAAGTGCCCTCATTATTTTAAAGATAAGCTTGAGTGAAAGGCATTTTCGTCCTTTAATTTTTTGCAAATTTTTCCTTTATGCTTTTCTTTTATTTTTATTTTCATTTCATTTTTCATTTTTGTCTTCCCTCCCCAACCCTCAGGTGACAGCCGTCTTCGCTGGTGTCAGGCAACCCTCGTTCATGCCGACGTTGAGCGAGGGCAACCCTCATATATGAGTACCTTGCAAATGGTTCACTCGCAACTCATTTGTTTTAGAAAGGTTCCAACAGAAGAGGATTGGAAAGCTAGATACTGCATCGCCATGGGGATTGCTAAGGGATTGCAGTACCTCCATGAGAGGTGTCGTGATTGCATCGTGCACTACGACCTCAAATCGGAGAATATATTGATGGTTCAAAACTTGAACCGCAGATTGCTAGTTTCAGCCTCGCAAATATTGTGGAACGGGATGTCAGCCGCATGAGGGGAACCAGAGGGTACCTCACACCGCTGGGCTGGGCGGCCCTCACTCGACATCGGCAAGAGCAACCCTTGCCCGATGCTGGTAGAGGGGCGACTATCGCATGAGGGTCGAGAGAGAGGAGAAGAAAAAAAGAAAAAATAAAAAATAAAAAATAAAAAATAAAAATAAAAAATTAAAGGATGAAAATGCGTTTATGCCATATCCTTTTTTAAAATAATGAAGGTCTTAAGACTTTTATTAAAATAAAATTCACTTAGAATCTTTAATCGAAAAATTAAGAGCAATTCAAGCCTTAATAAATTTTCCCTCCTAAGTTACAAGCAGAACATACTCTCCATCACCTCATGGAGGCAGCTCAAGACCCAGGAAGCTAGAGTTAGAGAACATTGGAGGAGACAAGGATCCATCAAGCTGACAACTCGTCTGGTTCGACCGGTTTAAATCACTTTTCCGAGAATGTCAACTCAGAAATCATTTGGCGGTGTTCTTTTCGGCAAAATCTCCACTATCTCATCCCACGTCATTTTCCTATAATTTTCTGAGGACTGGTTACTCAATATCCATCCTGACACAAGAAGACCCCCACGTCTTTGTGATCGCTTGCCAGGTCAGAAAACCCCAATGAATCTCTCTCTCTCTCTCTCTCTCTCTCTCTCTCTCTCTCTCTCTCTCTCTCTCTCTACAGTTCTGCTTAATCTTGATTTATTGACCAATTCTTGAAATTAATTAACCAGATTAAACTAAATGATTGCAGTTACGTCATTATCAGTTATCACTGGTTTGCCCATTGCTGGTTGAAGGACCCTGAAACTCTTGATTCCCTTCCCTAATTCTGTGCCATTTCCAGGGCCTTTCAGGGCTGTGAGAAGTTGAACTTTTTATTTGCTGCCGTTGAACTATTAGACTAAGTCCCGGCTGAGTTGTACTCTGCTCAGTCGCCTTGCGCAAACTCGTGTCGATTGGGTTAAGAGCAAAATAGAAGCTTCGCTCGAATTAACTAATAGAATGATAGAAATTGGGATTTTGGGTATCACAAAAATGTAAGTCAGATCTTGCAAAAAAAAAAAAGACATTCCTTTAAGGCCTAAGCTGTTGCCTGCAGGTACAAATATGTATGTTGAAGCTCGTTCCTGTTCAAGCATTTCAGTAAACTAAACCCTCCAAGCTTCTTCTTCTCTCCAGTTAACACTTGAAGCCACCAGGAAATCTTTCCCATTTGATAGTTGGAGAGGAAAAGAGAGTTGAGCATGGAGCCTCTAGGGACTGTTTCCGAGGGAAAGTGGAGCACTCTCAGCGGTGTTTACACCACCGAGGAGGCCGATTTCATGGCCCAGTTGCTTAATGATTGGCCTCTCCATGTCGACACCAAGGGCGGATTTAAGGTCGGTGCACAACACGTGCAGTGGCCGAGTCATGAGTCAAGCACTGATCTTTCAGGGATCAAGGGGAGCTCGTTTTGTTCTTCCGATGTCACTTCTAGCTTGCAATTTTTCCCGCAAACAATTAGCTATAACTGTGGCGGCTCTAGCTTAGTTTTCCCTCCTTCAGGTCATGAGGACTACTACTTGATAGATCCTAATGAAATTTTGGCAAATAGTACCAAACCGATGAATCGCGGGGCGTTTAGCTTAGGATGGAGCAATGGGTTAAACCACGAAATAAGTGATTGCAATGTGGAAGAGCCGGGAGGAGGACGAGCTCAGGCCGATAGTTCTATCAAAACCAGCGTTCAGCCCAAAGGAGAATTAGAATCTTCAGAACGAGAGGCGGCTGAAGAAGAGGAGAATGGCGATACCATCGAAAATGCTAGGAGAAGATCTCGGGCTACGGGCAATGTAAGTTCAGAAAAACAGGAATAGAATTTCGATCTTCCTATCCGGCTCACCAACTGTTCATTGGCTTGTGCAGGTTCAAAAGATGAAGAGGAATGTCAAGTCAAAGAAGAGCACGGATCTTGATCTTCCATGCCGAGATGAGGAAAACGGTAATGGTCAAGGCAACAACCAGAGCTCAAGCGCTTGCTGCTCGGAGGAGGAATCCAGCGCTTCTCATGAGCAGAATGCCGCGGGGGCGATTGCGAGCTCCAAGGAGCCATCCATGCTCAACCTAGCCGCAAAACCCGAGCCAGCCGAGGCTCTGCTACTGATCCTCAGAGCCTTTATGCTAGAGTAAGGGCGAAAGCCACTTCACTTTGCTGTTCTTTACCTTCAAATCGTATTCAATTGCTTTGAATGACAGAACTTTTTGTGTTAATCTACAGAAAAGAAGAGACAGGATTAACAAACGTTTGAGGATTCTGCAGAAACTCATCCCGAACGGAACCAAGGTGGATAGCTTCATCAATGACCGTGCACTCGTTCATTTTTCATCGATTAGAACGCGGGCTTGACCAGTGAGAAACTAGTTCTAAGAGTGAGTTTTGTTCTGTTTGGTAGGTTGATATCAGCACAATGCTTGAGGAAGCTGTTGACTACGTGAAGTTTCTGCAGCTCCAGATCAAGGTTAAAATCTAAGCGACAGTCTCTCAAAGACTAAAATCAAAATACCAAACTACGAAATGATCTGAACTGAGATTTTTCCTGTTCTTGTCTAGCTCTTGAGCTCGGATGAGTTGTGGATGTATGCCCCAATCGCTTACAACGGAATGGACATTGGACCCGATTTGAAGCTCAACATTCCGAGGTGATTGTCACTGAAACGACGAGAAAGTCGATCAGAGAAGGGTGGTTTTGCAATTTCAAATAAAGAAGGCTATTTTCCTTTATCGTAATTCAATCTCATCTGACATTCCTTGACAGATGAATTCATTGGTCCTCCATTCATTTTAGATCCAAGAAGTGAAGATCTACCCTACCTTATTCATCCTAAATCCAGTGTACCTGGACAAGAACTTCTTTTCCTAATAACATTGTGGTAAGACCAGAAATTGAACTTGCAAAGCGCCACATAAGATGAGACATTTCGCGCGAAGATGGCGCAGATTTATCATGACCCTAGAAAGCTGATATACTATAAATGATCCGATCAATGCGAATTTAGGAATAGTACATGACCGAAGACACTAGGATAACTCCATAATGGATGAAAAGGAATGTTTATAGATCAAACTCATGACATTTGGTTCTAAGATCATCTTAGGGTTGACTACTAAACTTTACTTAAAGCTGGTAAATAATAACATCAATCTTCTGATCCATGTCAAAGTGGACAACTCCCATGATGTCAAAGTGGCTTATTAAGATTGTAGATTATATCATTATAGACCACATCCATCTATGGATGATCCAACCTTTTACATCCTAGTCATGGTCCTGGTCAGAATTTCACAATCCAAAAGAATTGCTCCATTCATTAATTTTTGGAACCTGTTCTCAGATCTCCAAGAGGTTAAACATTTCGTACGTATACACCCTCTTTACTTGTGATTTCCTCATTTTGTTCATCAAAGCTTCATGACAAAATCTTTTGCACATGGAATCATTCCCTCTTTCGATGCATAGTTTGGTATGCAGCAATTTTCCTCCCTGAAAAGAGAAACGAGAGCTTGTGTTCCTCGCCTTGTTTTGCCACTCTCTCTCTCTCCAAGAACTAAATTTACCGCCCCACCTTCTCTACCTCTTTCAGATTATTAACTTCTTTCTCAGCTATCTCATCTCAATTCCCCCTTCTTCCAGGATCTAAGGTTAATTTCACATTGCCAAATCCACCTTAATCGCTACATCGACCATTACACAACTCTAGTTTAGATTAACGTAAGCCAAGCTTGCAGGTTACATCATTAGACATTCATTTGCAGGAGAATTTTCATTTATCGCCAAACGCAATCACCGAAAGTTTTCTAACCAGGAGTTCAAATCTCCCATGAAACTATTTCACAATTACGAACATTCTTTCCTTTGTCACAGTTTCGAGCCCCCATGTTCTCACTAGGACCAATTCATTCAACATTCTTTCCTTTTATCCATTTTAACCTGAACAAGTTTCTCTTCAGCTACACAAGATGGAACTAAAATAAGGTCATGTTAAGTACTCCACTCCAAAAGCAAATACTAAGAGTGCAATTAGTGACACTTCTAAAAGTGAATTTCTAAAACGAAAATTCATTTGGTAAAAAAATTTATTTCTAAAAGAAATTTCTACTTCTGAAGTGAAATTTCACTTCTTAAGTTAGTATTCCTTCAATTTGAGAAGTTATAAAAAAAAAAAATTACTTCTTAACTCAAGAAGTACTTCTCGCCTCACCCTATTTTGATTATGCCCTCACCTGCTTTTCAACCACCCTCATCGCCAACCTCCACCGGCCGCTGCCCGCAACCACTGCCGACCATCATTTATCACCACCCACCACAGACCTCCACCGATTGCCCTCCATTGCCAACCATTGCCCATCGCCATGACCATCACCTGCAACCACCGCAGTCGTCGACCACTATCCATTGCCGACCTCTACCAACCACTGATGTAACTTTCCCTCGCCCATGACTCCCCGTACCGATCGCCGCCACCCATTGCCACCATTGAACACCCGCTGCTAGCCACCGACCACCTCCTCCAACAGTTGATTGTCGCCGAGTTGCCATCTCCAACAACTAAAGTGAAAAATAAATAATATATTTTTATTTTTAAAAAGTACATAATATTTTTAATAATAAAAATTATTTTTAAAAAAATTTAAAATGAAATAAAAATCTTTTTAGCCGCCGACAATAATTTTTTATAGAATATTTTGTATTAATAATATTTCAGAAGTAAAAATTTTCAACTGTTACCAAACGAATTTCTCTGATAAAAAATCAACTTATAGAGCAAAGGTAGAAAAATCCACTTCTGCTTCTGAGCAGAAGTAGAAAAATCAAAATTCTAGCCAAAAATTGATTTCTAAAACAAAAATATTGCCATGCGCACCCTAAAAAGCCCATAATGCAACAAGGACAAGGAAGACTCCATTTCAGGCAAGAACCAAAACGTTGTCCTAAACAAAGACAGTATACAGTGAAGCACTTTAAACATAGAATGTGGGAGCTCATTCTCGATGTAAATCAGAAAAACAATCTAATGAAAACTGAGAAAAGAGTCCTAGGAGCTACTGTCCCTAAGTCATATACACCCCATTCCACATGAAACCTTTCCAATCTAGCACAAGATCATGAAGCGGCTCTCTGAAATAATCCCATCGCTAAAAATAATGAGACCCATGACCCATTACGTTGTGCCACATCATAATTTACGGCGACACAATTCACGTTAAAATATGTGAATGGATAAATTAAGCGCAGTTCGCTCAAACCAAGTCCTTTCAGTCACCTAAAACCTTTGAGAGACCAAACCGTGCATGGCTTCTCTCTCTCTATGCATGATCATCGCTGACATGATTTAGGACTTCAGCCTGGCTATCAAGAGGCATGTACTGTGCCATTATAGCCCTGATCTCTGAATCCATGTATGACTGCAATGATAACAGAAAAAAGGAGTATCAGCACGTTCCTTCAACTAGCACTTAATAAAGAGCAGAGGCTGACAGTGAATTCCATGTCTACATAGGACAATAGATTATTATGAGAGAAACCTAACTACCAAAGTCAGCAATCATACATTAACTTGAGTATACTAAAACTATCGTTATCGTGATACTTTCACATATTTTTTCTCTTCTGTTCTTTTTTGTCATGTGCATCTGCACGCACATTAAGAAATACATGTTTCTACGTATCCTTGAGTCTGTTTTAGCATGTTCTAGTAATTTTGGACAAATTTGGGCTTGCGCAGAATCTGTGCATGTGCACTGACATGCATAGCCAGGCGTGCATGTACATGCATGCCCAGCTATGTAACAAGTATACCGCAAGGACCGGTATTCTCCCTGCATAAATAGAGCAATTTCTACCAATGGAAATGGTAAAAGTCTGACTACAAAATTAAACCCCATTAACATGCAAGAGGAGTAAACATTAGCTATAATTTCAATTGCAAAACTAAAAGGTCTCCACAGAATAAATATACCACTAAGAAAACTGCTAAATAGATTAGGGAATCAGAACAGTCAGCGAAGGCAGCAACATCATTCAGTTCTTAGCTGATCCAACATGTCCCATTGAAGGGAAGTAGTCACTATGTAGTTCATCAGAGGCAATCAAAAGCCCATCTTCACGACAAAGTCAATTCAAACAACTAGACTATGAAGTCACAAATAACACAACAATATTCCAGTGCTACTTAATTATTTCAAACCTTGAAGACTCCGCTGACAGGAAAGATGAAAAGTCAAACAATGCCAGTGATCACATTAATGAGAAAGAGAGAGTAAAGCTCAATTTTCCTTTTTGTCTTTTGTGGTCTGTCTGTTTTTTTATTTATTTATTTGTTTGGGGTTTGTTGTGGGGGGAAGGGAGCGGGGTTGTGTGTGTGTTCTGATGAATAAAGTAAACACAATTCAAGAATAAGAAGAATACCCTCAATCTATATTTGTAGACAAGATATGCACCACCAGCAGCCATGGCTAAACCTATCACAATGACCCAAACAGCAGCCCAGGCAGATTTTGTCTCTTTACTGCTCTTACCTGCAAACAACCAAAGTCAGCGGGCATGTATGCTTAACACACATCAATATGAATCCACAGAGCGTGCACACAAGAACCAAAAATAAAGGAAAAGCAAACAAATGGTAGACACGCATGATCAGCTGGGCTTACTTATGCAGGTGTCATGATCCCTGATGTACAGAAGATCTCCACTACATGTGCAGTCATAACTTCCCCAGGTATTCTTGCAGCTACATTCAGGGCATTGACAGGCTTTCTTCTCTTTGCATTCATCAATATCTGTGAAGAAGCATAACAGAAGAGGAAGTCATTCATAGTTAATCTACACAGATCCAGGCACGGTAGCCCTTATTCTTGGATTCATCAATTTCTAGGTAAAAGGAAAAGGTATAAAGGAAAGAAAACCCATGTAAGAGACATTTATGATAAAAGTCCAAAGTGGCAGGGTACTCCGACCACTCATTACTGACACAATTATACGGAGGGGAACTTAATTATCAGTCTAGGGGCAGTTCCACATTTGTCACAGTATCTGATATAAGCAAAATGGTAACTTTCCAAGTGTCAAGTATGCATTCACCATCACTGGCTTTAACTTGAGTGCAAGAGAGAAATATAACTGCTGAAATTAGATTGGTACCCATGCAAGACATTGAGAAATGCACTTTGAAAATAGTTACATGGAGGTGCTATAGAAATTGGCACAGCTGCCATCATTTAACAGGCTTATCTAGAAGGCAAGCATAGTGTTTCCAGAAGGCACCAAAGAAAACTGAGGAGCCATTATTAATTTTATGGAGTAGTTCAGTGGACCGGATTACTTCATTTGAGCAGTCAAAAAATTCCTTATAGAGATTTTGGGAATGATAGAGTAAAACATGAGTACATAGTATCAGTATTACCATCACAAGTTTTGACACCGTCCCCTTTAAACCCAGGAGGACACTGGCATTTGCTGTTCCCGAAATCCTATTGACAGTCAAAAAAGGAATTAAACCTTCATTGCTTTCTTGCTGAAATTGATTAAAGATGTCTTGAAAATTCGGAAGGAGGCCCAGGAGAAAGCTTGAAAATCACTCACCAAACAAGCAGAGTACGAATGCCCATTCCGAGATTCATGCCAACAACCTCCATCGTTAATCTTGCACCTACCAGGTCCACTTGCTGCAAATAAGATATGAGATGCATTAGATGCATAGAACGAGATTCAACAATTCACCAAATCAGAAAATCGCAGTCAAAAAGTTGATCATCACGGTAAAACTGTACTGAACAATTTGGTGCAGAGCCTTTTTCAGAGCATTTTAATGAAGTTGCTCTCTTTCTACGTCTGAAAAGTGAAAATATAGCCATTTGCTTAGGGAAGAGTACAGTCCCATTAAGAATGTCCTTGTTATTTTCGCAGTAATATACCCAACCCCCAATCATACAATTAATCACGGTCTCATCAATTTATTCACAGCGCACATCTCGAGATCACTCATCTTTGTGCAGTCAAAACTAATGAGTTTTTAATTGTCTCTGGCTGATTCAGATAATTTGGTACATAGAGCAATAATCCCTACAAGGGTGCTGTTACATTGAAGTTGTTGAAATCTTTCAAAACTTGCGGAGCCCTCCTTTTTTCTTTAAAACCTACACTAGCACCTTGTACAAAAGTTGGTTGATCAACCGTTCATTCCCACGTTTGTATAGGTTGCCCACTACGATGAGACATCATGTTCAAATTTACCCAAGTCAACAGTAACACAAACAACCTCCACATAAGTAAGTATAGGTTATGAAGGGTTGTTTTCTTATATGAACTAGCCCATAATCAGAGGGTTAGTTTACTCCAATGTAAAATTTCCAGGATTGAGATTAAAGATCTATGGATCTTAGAAATTCACCATGCACTCAAAAGGTTTTATTATACCAAGTCAAAAGAAAACCAATCGGCAACATAATTCTTCAATAAAAACAACAGAGCACCAACCTTCCTATTTGGAAGGAACCAGGTACAAAACTATCAACGAGAGAACTTAGAAAGCACATTTCCCGTAAAGAGGGAAAGATATTCAAGAATAAAAAGCAACTTAGCACTGGAGACTCCAAGGAGTTAGCACCGCAGATGAATACTTCAGAATAGTCTTAAGGTGATTATTCTATACATCAGATTCTCAATGAAAATCACCAAGTATTTCCATATGAAAAATTGTTGTGAAATCTCATTGGGTGCAATTTATTTTCTCCTTGTGAGATAGTTCAGAAACCAACTACGATGATTGCATACAAATGCACATGCCAGTTCTTATGGTACTCATGCAAATACATGCAAAAACTATGAAAATGGAAAGAGAAGGTCAAGTAGATATACGGGATTCCTAGTCATCTCTCCTGCTCCACATACACTTACCATGAGGTAGAGTCAGTTATGAATACTTCGATACCCATCCTGAAACTCTATTTGGAACTCACAATAAAACCCAACATCCATAACACAATCATTTTAGATAGAAAGACATTTCATCGTGACTTCATTACTTAATGCAAGTACATTTAATTTGACAGAATCACATAAGGAGTTCGTGGAAGAGAAGCTAAAGAAGATCAGGAGCACAAAAAGCTTTTTCTTTATCTCATTCGCCAAACAAAATACTCAAAAACTATTACATAGGACATGAACTTCTCAGGAAAAAAAAAAAAAAATA
The DNA here is from genome assembly GCA_019149425.1 of Psidium friedrichsthalianum. NCBI lineage: Eukaryota > Viridiplantae > Streptophyta > Magnoliopsida > Myrtales > Myrtaceae > Psidium > Psidium friedrichsthalianum. The sequence goes on from JAGVVM010011697.1 coordinate 22,124, forward strand.
GTGTGCTCTAGGTACCTTCACAGGTGGTGTAGCCATCTCCTTTGAATTGCACACCATCAACCAAGGGGCACTCACACACCCTGCCACGAAATGTATCCTGAACAATTATAAGAGCATGGTGAGGCAATGTCAACAATCAATTAAATGCATAGATAATACATCTTGTACATACCTTGCAGGCAGTGACGTTAGCTGTTTTGTCCTGCCAGCAGCCACCATTATTATCCAAGCACTCATTTGTCTCCACATCTGCCAAAATGGATACCCTACTTTAACTACTTAAGATCGTCTAGGAAAATCCAAGAAACAGATACGTGAAAAGAAAACCTACCGCCCCCAAGACAGACAGCAGGCTCAGTTGTTTCCTCAAAACCAGCACAGATTGCCTTCAAAACAGCACCTTTCTCCAACTTACCTGGATGATGTTCCAGACAATGTAAGTAAACCTTTTTCTGAGAAAAATTAGGACACGTAGGCAAGGAAAGGGAGAAACCTCGATATTGTCTATTATTGACAACAAGAGTTGGCAAGATGGTAACATCCCCTCTAGTTCCTTTTCCAACCTACAAATATATGCTCTATGGTTAAACCATTGCACATAATTTGCTTTAGAGGATCCTTTCAATGAGTGGAAGAAACATGCTGAAGAGTTCCTGTAATTATCAAGAAGCAAGGGACACATACTTGGGCATTTTGCTCTTCCTTCAAAACAGGATTTTCAGAATCAGCATTTGGGTCTCCCATGCATTTCTCAATCTTCTTAAGGTCAAGTCCTGTAGAGAGTGAACACTACAGGTTTATTCTTGATTGGATAAATCACTAGGTTTGAGATGGAATGTTTGAAATGAACAAATTTCTTTACCAAGAGATCTAATAACGCTTTCCGCACATTCCTTGTTGTATTTCTTCTCCTTCATGGGACATCTAATCTGAAAATCAGTGACATAGTCCCACCACACCCATGGCTTTTTAGTTTCATTAGCCACTCGGAACACACATAGTTGCCTTAAGTTTTCAAGCACAACATCCTTCCCATCATAACCAGAGCTGAAATCCTGCTCTGGATCAGGAGCGCAATATCTCCCATGATTTATGCATTGGGATTTACACTGCTTGCTTAAGGTAAATGCCTGAGGGCAATACCAAGTAATATAATGGGGGTTGAACTGAGTGTATCCACCCTTTTCAAGTATCTGTGCCGCACCCTTAAAATCCTTCACAAACTCCATCAGCATGTCACATTTAACTCCACACTCATCATTGCTGTTGGTCCATAACTCATACTCAACACGATCATCAGGGTGCGGAACAGCTTCTCTCCAATCAAGATTCACATTGACCATATCTCCACCACTTAATGCTTTCTTTAATGTTTCACCAAAACTTTTCTCAATAAGTGCAGAAGGTATAGTAATATTTTCAATGTACTTAGCAGTTGAACCATCCTCTTCAGGAGAATCCATAGTAATTAATGCTTCTCGATATCATCCGCAACAAGTACTGCAGAAGCACCAGCTTCTGGGCATTCCAAACCTTTAAAGCAAAGAAGCAATCTGGGAAACAGAAAAGACAGCTATCAAGCTCCAAAAAGGCAGATATCAAGAGAACTTATCTTCACAAACCATGTAGATTACAAGTTTGTTTATGTTAAATATCAAGAAATACGAGCAACCTTTTTTGCACATAAAACATGAAGATGCAAGAAAACCAAGTCCGACAGTATTCCAACTGCTAGCACAGGATAAGGACTTTTGTCAATCTCAGAAAGAAAACGCAAAACTCAATGCATTTCAACCACGATGAGTTTAACAAAATCTAGTTAAGCCAAGAACTTGACGTACCTATCTAATAAGACATAGTAGATGCAGTTTGAATCAAAATTACCAAAATGTCCTTCCCTAATAAACAATAAGCATTTATCGTATCTCAACCTCTCTTTCATTCGCTCTGACCTAAAACGAAATAACTACAGCCGAAACGCAATACATTAGACCCCACACAGCCAAGAGAAACAGACAAAGTCTCACCATCTACCTTAAAAATTAGTCGCTACACCATACAACAATCAAGCCCCTCCACCAGAAAACTTGATTTAGGAAAGAACTATTAAGGGAACTTGTCTTCCGAAACCATGTAGATTTACAAGTTTGTCTGCGCTATGTATCAAGAAAAACAAGCAGCGTTCTCACAACATAAATCGTCAAGATGCTCGCAAACCAAGTCCAACAGCATTTAAACTTCCAATAAAGGATATGGATTTATGGTCCATCTCAGAAAGAATAATGCAGAAATTCCTGTATGTCGACTACAATGAAATCAATAATATAAGGCTAGACGTACCTATCTAATAAGACATATAGAAGTATACCAAATCAAAATTACCAAAAGAGTACTTCCGTAATAAACTATAAGCATTTACCGTGTCTCAAACTAACTCTCTCTTTCACTCAATCTGAGCTAGAAAGAAACGACAACAGCTGAAATGCACTGCGTTAGACCGAAAACAGCCAAGAGAACAGACAAAGTCTCAAAATCTACCTAAGAAAATACCCACTCTACCATACAACATCAAGCCCCTGCACACAAAAACTTGATTTAGGGAAAGACTAATAAGACAAGCATCTTCCCAACGGCAGCAAGCAATAAACCCTATCAAGATTAACCCAAATTAACACAAGCTCACTCTCCCCAGGGCAACCCAATTAAAACTCAAATCTCACGAATGAACCAACTCGCACGACATGCACCAATCAAGAAACAGCTCAAAATCAGAAAAGGGGGGTACCTCCGCGATCGACAAGAGGATCGTGGGCAGCATGCCAGGCTTGGACTTGAACGAAAGGCCGAACTCGCTGAACTCCTTGCAACCCTTCCGGTTCTCCTTCGGGTACGCGACGGCCCCGCCATGCTCCCCCCGTACTGGGGGATCCCGAAGTTGCCGATCGCGCTGTCGTACGTGCCCTTGATCTTATCCGGCGACGTCACGGTCAAGCTGTTCTTCTCCACCACGAATCTCGCCGCCGAAGAGGCACCAGCGACAGCAGCAGGAACCCTAGCAAGAACCCGGGCAGCGACCTCCTCACCGATCTCGGGAGCTCCATTATTCAGAGGTTAAGCAAAAGATAAGGAAAAGGGTCAAATGGGCAATCTCTGGAATCAATGGATCGAGGACTGGGAAGGGAAGATTTGTCTCTAGCTGAAGGAGCATTGAAGGGAAGGTTCTTGGTCTGATTCGTTCGTGGGTTTCTTACTTTGGTGGGGAATGATGGAAAAAGTTGTGATTTTCCCTACTCTCCGACTGGAAAAAAGATCCAGAACGGTCAAGAACGGAGAGAGCTATTACCGGTTACCAGTGTCGTTGGTTTGGTTTCTGGGATATGGATGGGATTTTGTCGTGCGTGTTGGGTTTTGCTTGTCGTGTGAAGCGGATGATGGTCCTCGCGTCGCGACTTCGTGTGTGGGGCAAGAGAGAGATTGAAGTCGCTAGTGCGTTTACAGTTTAAATGCAGTATATAGAATATTTCCTTAGATAATTTTTCTTTTCTTTTTTTTTTTCTATCTTTTGGTTCGTATTTTTATCTAGCTTAATTTTCATGGAAGAAAGATGGCTACGATTTAATTTTGGATTAGTCGTGTTTAGACAAGAAAGACGATGTGGATAGGAGTAAACTCCCGTGATTTAAGCCCGTCGATACTAGATTAGTTGGATTCATAACGTTATTGCGATGTAAACGCACCATATCTTAAATGGATAAATGTGTAGTAAAAAGACAAGTTACTTTAAAATGAGATGGATCACAAATTTAAAATTTGGTTGTCCTTTTACTTGAAATAAAAAAAAAACGGTACTGAGACAATAAAAGAATCTATTTTGTTTTTTGCTGGTCGAGAAACGTTTTTGATGATCTTTTGTTTCACCTCAAAATGAATTGGTTTTTGTCGGGAATAGATTTTAGACATCCTTATGATGGTCGCATAAAAAGAAATTAAATTTAATCCATTAATTGTAAGACATTTTTTATTTCCATAGTTACGATGCGTTATACAAGAATGACGAGAAGGTGTAGGAAATTACAATATGTGGGTATCCATTTTCCAAGCAAGCATAGCACTTCACATATTTCAAAATTAATTGAACTTTCAATAAAAATAAGGGTTAATGTCACGAAAAATCTTAAACTGGTATACTTGTGACAAATTTATCCAAAATTATTTTTTTGACCTAAAAAAATCTCAAACTAGTACACTTATGGTTAAATTTACCCCAAACTGATATATTTGCGACAAATTTATCCTCCATTAGTTTTCGTTTAATTTCTCGTCAAGTTTGCTTAGTTTAATAGTATGTAGCACTTCACGGGTACACCAGTTTGGGTTTCTACCCTCTATTTATCACAGGTATATTAATTTATGGTTTTTCATGGTACTAATCCAATTTAATAAAGGTTAATTTGTATAAGTATAATAGTTTAGGGTTTTCGTGGTAAAGAGAAAATATTTCATTGTAAATTTGTTACGAATGTACTAGTTGGGGGCCTTTTATGGTCAAAAAAATAACTTGGGGTAAATTTGTCACATGTGTACTAGTTTATGATTTTTTTTATGGTCAAAAAAATAGTTTGGAGTAAATTTGTCGCAGATATATCAATTTGAGATTTTTCGTGGTATTAATTCTAAAATAAATTAAAAGTAAATTCTTTATTTGCTTCTTAGAATTGCTCTATATTAATAGGGCTAAGAGACTCAACTATCTGCCTAACTTCCTAGTTTTTTTCTCACCGAATCAGCGCAGCATTTGACGGTTGCCCTAGACTAGCCACGGCCCCCACCTGTCCAGTTCGTTACCACATTCCCGGAGACACGTGCACGTCATGTGTTTGCCTTTTTCCCACCTTTTTAATGTCCATTTTGCATTAGGTCCTTTGTCTAATGTCCTTTCCCTCTTTTAACGTCCAGTTCGATGTCCCTCTTGAATGATACCCAAGCTACGCAACATACCATGCCATGCCAGTATCGAACAACTTTTACAATATTTTGTGTACTTGATTACCACGGGATGCCGTAATGTTGTACGTTATGTCCGAGTGCCATAGAAGTGTTTTTTTTTCTTTAATAATGGAATTCCGATATATGTCAACTTATGCCATATTATGCTCGAAAATAACACCAAAAGTCTCTCCCGACTTTTAGATTATGATTAATGCAAACCAAATAATAAGTAATGAACGCATAGGACGCGATCGGGGCTGCGACAACACTGATTCGAGGAGCAACACCAAAGCAGGAAGAAACACTAAACGTTATGCACAAGCTTATAATTAATAAGTAATGGTCAAGCAAAATCTAGAGACAGTGCAGGGTTTGCGGGTTGCAATTCACCTCTGCAACCCACTATTATTAGAGAATACGGATATATATAATATATATATATATATATATATATATATACTATATATATATACACACACCACTTGTGTGTATGCTTAATATTGTTAAAATATGTCTCGATTTGAGCTCAAATTAAATGAGAATCTAAATTATGAAAATTAATAATATTATTCGACGATATCAGTGGAAATAATATTTCCCTGCTCAGTATAGGCCAAGTAGGAGATTTCCTATGCTGTTGGTCAAGCAAAATCAGAAAATAACCGAGTCATGAAATCAATTCCCTTGCTGCGCACGGTGGCGGAGTTGGTCAATTCAAAAGTCAACGGACTTCCAAATTGGACCAAACTTCGGCAAACGTGGATTCTTATACGGTATATAAATATTTTCTGCAAGATGACGACTAGAACAGGGTTCCTCTTGAAGCGCGATGACAGGTTTAGTTAGGAGGGTTTTCTTCGTAGAATTACGTCAAGAGTTCAAGTGTTGAAGTCAATTAAATCTTATGATAATATTTGTGAAATTTACTATATGAGATTGAGAGATTATTTCGTTAGGAATTATGAGCTAAATGCTTGTGGATTATTTGATGTAATTGTGACTAAAAATATTGAGAGCGTTTGAGTAACTTGAGTGTAGTTTGTAATCTCCTATATCGCTTGATCCATAATGAATTCGTTTTACTGCTTTCCTTGTGAATGTTAGGTCCTCTACAACTGAACCATGTACATCTAGTGTTCAATTTATTTTCTTATTCTGTTATTTGATTGCTCGAATCACTTACTTCCCGCATCCAACTAGTACATAAATTGTATTTATGGCGGGCCTATCGTCCTAACTATGATAGGCTTTCGGAAGACATCATGATTCTTAATCCATTTTAACAAGCACAAGCAAGATATTATGATACATATGTCACATTTTTCAGGTGTGTTGAAGTTGCTTAGTACCGCGGCGCGGCGTGGTACCCAGGTGGATAAGTGAGGTGTCACGGGCGGAGTTGGGAGAGATGAGGGAAAAAGTCTTGCTTCAGTAGAGTGCTGAGAGGTACTATGGTCTAAACCTAGAAGACCTGCCTTCCCGTGGGTAGCTGTAACAAGTGGAA
>JAGVVM010011698.1:0-16929 GCA_019149425.1 Psidium friedrichsthalianum
GGGTCTTTCTGCTTTTCTTTTCCCTTTTTTTTTTCCTGTTTCATCATCTCCTGCATTCCAGGAACGGGGCCTCTGGACCCAGAGGAGACCTGGCGCCCTGTCCTCCATCGGTGAGGCCATCGACGCCGTCGCCGCCCTCGGTTGCGGCACCGTCATCACCGGAACCTCCCTCTGCCGCCACGGGGGTCCTCTAGACCCTGAGAAGGAGCCAGCTGTACATTGGGGGGGCAGGAGAAACGCACGGTGGTTCGGCATGGCGGCAGCGGGGACGGGCTTCAGGACGTAGCTGCAAAGACGATGCACGGAGAATTTTCCATCACCGATCGACCCCTGAGAGAAGACCTCAAACAACAAGGTATCGAACATCATGCTCGGAAAGTGGTATATCTTTGTCCGCTCAAACAAGAGATAATGCCTTGCTCTGCAGAAGGGTGAATTTAACGGTACGATAACAATTCGTCTAAATAACGTTCTTCAAGCCTTCTTGCGCAGGTAATTTCCATCATTCCTTTTTTTTTCCCCGATTTCATCTCTCGTCTTTAGTAACGGGGCTCTTTGGAAGAGGAGACCCGCGCCCTGTCCTCATATCTGAGGCCATCGACGACCCGTCGCCATCGGATTGCGGCACCGTCTATGCACCTATCCCTCTCCGAAAGGCGGCTGATCTACTTCCAGAATTATAGCTGAGAAATACATTACCTTGTTTAACTCTGCTTTTATGTACAAATCAAATTCGAACTATCGACGTAAATACCTGCCCTATGGGTCTTCTTTGTCCTTAATAAAAGATCTAATTTGTCTTTGCAAGAAAAAAGCTTTAGGTACGATCCAATTTCGGTTTGTCTCGTCCTCCTCTTGAGCAGTGTTAGCCATTCTCTTTTTAAGTAGTTAAAGCTGGCTTTTGAAATTATCTCTTGGAAGATCACTATCATTTGGGTTTCTCTGCTTTTGAGGACGGGATGCTGGTATGTCATGCCCCCCCCTTTTCTTCCTGGGCTGTTTTGCAATTAAAGAAACACTTACCTTTTTATTTTTTTTATCTCCCAATTGAATAAATGCATGAGTAACTACTTCCTTCCCCCTTATGGGTTGATTCTCATTGACTTTCAATACCTCTCTGTTCATTGGCTGACATGCTAAAACATGGTGTGATAGTTGTGGGCATTCGAAACAACCAAACCGTCTATCACCCATAGGATGTTACTATATCCTTATAAACTTGAAAACAATGGAAGTTGGATTTATGTCTGTCTTTCCTCCCCCAGATGTTAGATATGTCTTAAGTTAGCTTATACTTCTATACTCCTTGAATATAACTTTGTCCTCGTCTGATTTTACATTAAACTGCGAGGAATTTGAGTTCACGTTTAATCATCGGGGACAAGAAGATGCAATGCAAGTGTGACAGTGTCCAAGAGTATGCAGAACCCGTACTATTCGCAGTTTGGAACTCATGATCTGTTCGTATGTTATTTTAGATTTACTAGCGCTGTGCTGCGAGGGAAAGAGCTGGGAGATTCCACTTCCTCCATTTGGCCAGGGGTGGTGAGTTTTTATTTGATTTTTGTGGAAATGGCAATTGAATCAACAGTTCTTCTTAGATATTCAATGTTGTCTAGAAGAAAAATGTATTTACTCGGTGCATACATGTACTATTCTTGACAGGTCATGTCTTTTTGACATTTGGCCAATTGTATATTGCACAACTTTAAGTCTATGATGGCATATAATAGGATATTACAACAGAATAAATAGCTGAATAAGCATATCATGTACATGGAACATCACACAAATTTTCTTAGAATGCAACAAAAATGTAACGATTCGTTTTACCGTCATTCTCATTTTTTCCTAGCCATTTTACCCGGGAAATATATAGATGCTAGCTCTTACAACGGTTAACTTCCTAGATATTGCTATATGCACAAGCAGGGGATTCATGTAAGTTCCTTTTCTTTTGTGTGTTACAACTAAGGAAAGTTTTTTTTTTTTTTGTGATTCTAGGTCAGAAAACTAAATAATGTCATTGGCATTTCTTCTTGCAAAAATCTAGATACTAAGAAGACAAACAACAAAGAAAGAGAAAGAACTAAATAATGTCATTGTCTCTTTCTGGTTTAGTTTTTCAATTGGGAGGGTGGTAAACACCATTGGACACTGATATAATGAAATGTGGCTCCTTGGTATGTGCCTGTTTTTACTCTTAACTTGCTGCTGCAACTAATGTCATGCTTTGCAAACGTATAAGAGTTGGTGCAGTTGGAAGAAGATGTTAATCGTTTGGAAGAAATGTATCCTCAAGGAGAAAAAGGTGAGAACTTGGTTTTGCACACTAAGAAACCACTTTGATTGATTTCTGAGTACACTTTGTTGACGATTGTGTACTCTTCCTTTCAGGCTGAGACAACTTGGGCTTTGACTGTACTTGGGTATCTAGCAAAACTTGTGTTGGGTGTCTTGGGGTGATGTCGCTCAGTCCTATTGAAGAATGATTTGTTTTCTGTGTAATTAATGGCATCAAATGGGTTTTTATATTGTTTGTGAATATTTCTCATTGTTCTCCTTTTTCTCTAGAGAGATGAACTAGTTTACTTGGATTATTTGCTTACCATGCTTGGTATACGGAGAAAAATCCGTATGTACAAATACATTATTGACTTCTTTAGGAATATTATATTTTTCTTAAGAAATTATGGACACTTATCTCAGTTTTTTTTATGTATGCACGTCTTCAAGAATCGTCTCTAGTTTTATCATCGGGAGGCCCTCCAAATAAATGAAAGCTAATTTCATCGCTAAATTGTTTCAAATCTTAGCCTAATTGGAGACAATTTTTTCCACGAATAGCGTTCATGGCAAATTAGGGACGAATTTTGTAGCAGAATTTTCATTGCAATTTAGCGCCGTGGCTAATGAATTAGCGACGAAAATTTTATGGCAAATGCCGTAGCTAAACTTTGTAGCTAATTAGCGACGAATTTTGTCACGAATAATGTTTCGTCGCAAATTAGCGACGAATTTTGTCAAAGAATATATTTCCTCGCTAGTAGCGACGAATTTTGCCACGAATCTAGTAGCGATGAATTTTGCCACGAATCTAGTTTGCCGCAAATATAGCGACGAATTTTGCCACGATCTAGTTCGTTGCAATTTAGCGATGAAAGTCGAAATTTTTCGTCGCTAAATTTTGCGACGCCGATTGGCGACGAAATTTTTTTCGTCGCAAAATTCGTCGCAACTTCATTTAGCGACGAATTTTGTCAAAATTTTTCGCACCAATTTCGTGGCTAAAAACCTTATTTTTTTGTAGTGATACTTATCTTACTTCTCTTGTTACATTGTATTATCAATGAATCCACTTCTCTCACTATTTTTCTAGCAAAACAATGATACTCATTGTTCGGCCAAATAATGAAACATTACATAAATAATTTATTTACAAGGATCGCAAAGTACGGATTAAAAATTTGCTAACATTATCATATGCACTAATCGAGTTTTACAATATTTTCATGTGTTCTTCAAATTAAAAAATTGGCATCTCGTGTTAAACTCAAGTCGAGTATTTTATAAAAATGCCCAAAACTAGGGCTTGCATCAATTTTAGTTTCTATGGTAACTCGAATCTATCCGTAGTTTTCTTCGATTGGGAGTTTGCATTGGAATTTCTTTTTGGCCAAAAGTGCATCTTTGGAGTTTGTACATATCAGCGTACTCTTCAAGCTGCAGTCATATTGGTCGGATCAGCCCATCCCCGCTATCCGAGTGGCATGCCTTCGGCATCTTCTCCGATGGCAAGGAGGAGCACATGATGCTCGCCGGTGCCGTCAGAGACTTCACAAAGTCCCTTGTCGCCAACCCACCAACCCTCCTCTGGGTCCGCCAGGTCCACTTCGCGGCCTTATCCTACCTTGTCCACATGTACGACCCTGTCTTGCTGGTTGCCACCGCTCGGCATTTGCGTCTTCCTATCATTTCTCCTCCAACAGTGCAAAGCAAGCATTTGCTTGTTGTGGGTGGCCACCAAGAGACAAGGGGATTGTGCATGACACGGCAGTACGGGCGGCAAAACGTGGCGGAGATTGGCGTGGGCATGGTGAATAAGTGTTGCGCGCGAAGTGATGATCGTCAAAACTCACAAGCAACCCAAGGGAAGTAGGGACGTGGTGAAGGCGTGCAAAAGCAAAGGTATTGCCGCTTTTGGTCCCATTTGGGATTCTTGAGTAGATTAACATATACATTGTAGGTCTGATTTGCGCCGTTCACAAGTTATTTAACTTCTTTCTTAAGTGATGTTTTGAGTCTCATTATTGACACTTAAATTTTGGATATTTCATTTAGTTATGTATCACATAAGAAAAATTTGGAATCAACCCTACCTAAACAAAAATACCATCTACATAATTTGCATTCGCATTTTATTTAAGTTGTCTCCTATGCTTCTTGGAGACATTTCAACTTTGTCTTCGTTATTAGTTTTATTACATTCTGTACAAATATTGAAATAAGAAGTTTTTGGAAACAGTGCAGTGATGAAGGCATTTTTTATTTTCAAATTCCACATGCTCATATTAAACGTTAAGCTCATGTCTAAGAGAGGGGGAAATTGTCCAAAAAAATCATAGACCTATTGCACTTGTGCCAATTCAGTCAGAAACTTTTCAATTGTGCTAATTTAGTCCTAAACCTTTTGACAACTTGCCAATTCAGTCCTAAACCTTTAGATTATGCTAATTTAGTCCTAAACCTTTTAATGATTTGCCAAATTAGCCTAACCTTTCAACAAATTGTCAATTTAGTCCTTCCGGCCAATTACTCAAATAATAAATTTAGGACTAAAATGACAAAATTTCAAAAAATTTAGGACTAAAATGGCCCAATTTTCAAAGATTTAGGACTAAATTGACACAATTAAAGCTTTAGGACTAAATTGGCAAATCGTCAAAAAGATTTGTAACTAAATTGACACAATTGAAAGATTTAAGATTGAATTGCAAGATGTCAAAAGGTTTAGGACTTTTTTGTTAATTTTCCCAAGAGAAAAGTTTCACCCATATTGTGCTTATGTTGGGCAGATGAAGCTTCAAAGGGGTAAAGCCCTTCTGGGATCGTATCGCATGCGTCACGTATAAAGAAAATCTGCTTATCTCGTAATCCAAATCATAAGGACTCTACGCGACGTCGGTGGCTGTGGTTGAATCATCGACTGGTGAAGAATCATGCTCGTATATACAAGTAGGCAAAACAGGAGAATCTAACATGTTGCTTTAGAAAAATATTTCTCTTGAAAAATTGTTTGTGTTTCGAGATTAAAAAAATTGTGGCAACCCTTTTGAGAAAAAGGATAGTCAATGAATGCTCTCGGAGAAGGGCACTTATCAAATTCGACCTTGACATTGACAGTGCGCCCAAAACATAAGCATTACAAATAACACAAATGGTTATAGAAGGACGTTCTATTGAGCAAAATTTCATAAGGGGGTTATAGATGGGATTGAAAACCAAATGCACATGCAACATTAAGTAAGTGGCGATGTTTTCACTTGACAATGTGTCAAGTGCAATTTACTATTATCATAAATATTAGAAAGTTCAACCAAAAGCTTAAGATAATAGATAGAGAGAGACCAAATAAATATAAAAAGCACATAAGACTTGTTATCAGGCGATCTGGGACAATAACTTCAATAATAAGTACTTGTTTGATGTTATACATCCCTTATCGTAATAAAGTGTACAAGTTCGTCCTTTTAGGCAGGTAAGGAAACTGTAAATAACAAAGCCCCGACCAGCCTACATGCGGCCCAACTTCGGCCCAGCCCAGAACCACAAGTTCAATTTCTTCGGTAGTGGATGAGATTGGATAGCCAAGTTAGGCCTGACAACGAGCCACTGGTGAAGGGATTTCATAATTCCTTATAAAGCGCTTTTCACTCATTCATGGATTTCCGCATTCACATATATTCAATTTGAGCTCTTCAAGTCCTTGTCATTCTTCTAGCCTTAATTAAAATGATGAGAGATGTAATAAATTCGAGTTGCCTAGTTATATAGTGGTTTAAGTTCATAAGGTAATCGACTATGCGGGAGATGACCGTGGAAGCAATGTTCGGGGTATAAAAATAGACTTAAAAAAACAAACCGAAAATAAAGTGATAGAATGTGAGTGGACACTATAACAAGTGTGTTGCATTGAGGAAACTATCATGAGTTTAGAGTTTGTAATATATTGTAATGCTTGTGATTCCCACTAGATGCTTCGAAAAAGAGGAAGTTCACTTACAAGCAAAACGAGTGTTCTTGATGTTTACAACAGATGCGATACCACCATTGTGATTTGCAAGTACTTGGATTGGATTCAATGCTCTTTTGTAAGCTATTGTTGAAGACTAGTTATAGATCAAAGCAATTTTTTGCATGGGCATGCTAAAACAAAACCCTAGAAGCTGGCTCTGGGAAACACCCCTCCACGTTATTGGAGAGGCAAAAGACTGAAGTTGATCTTTCTGAGAAAACTAGATATGTCCAAGAGTTAACGAGCTCACAAACAAGCAATTCAACCGCGTTTGGAACGTGTATCGCACCTGTTATGTGAATACAACTACAAGTCCCAACATTTTCAGCTTATTTTCTGACCGCTGATTATACTTTTCCCCAAATATTTTACGTCCAAGAATTATCAGATATCAAGGTGGTCACTAGAAAAAGAAAAAAACAAATTGTGTCGAGGTCGTACAAAATAATGATTTGGCATGTAGGTTAGATAAGAATCTAGTCGACGGTTACTCGGACAGAAATGAGTTTTCCCTAAAAATGGGGGTTAAGAAAGTTCACTTGGTCGGGCATATGGCATGTACTTTGCTTGTAGATTCCAGCCTTCGTCTATCCTTTGAGTTGACTTGGAATTGAATAATCGGACTTTCATAGTTGCTTCCAAATCATAGTGATTACGTTGAACATCCTATGTGGTATGATTTTTTAAAAAAAGTGAGTTGTTTTATGATATATCACATATGTCTGAGCACAATCATGGCATAAAATTTGGTCACAAAACAAGATAATAAGTTCCCAGCATTAATCAATTATTTTTCTTATCTTGCTAATTTTTCCCAAATAGTACATCCGTGTGTTATATTTACCCAAGCTAATTTTTGTGGCACAAAAATTTTGAAACTAATGCACCCTTAAGAAATCTACCAAAATTGGAGCAAAATTTGGGGATTTTAGTAGATTTTCAAATCGTGAGCAAGCTCCGAAGCAAAATTAGAGCTTGTTGTTGCGACCTTTCCAAAAGGAAATCCAGTGGATTACTAAGCCCAAAGACTTAAGCATAGACTCTCCCAAACCCTACCAAACGTAACATTGTGGTTTTGATTTAATCAATTTAATATGTAATTCAATTCAATAATGAGCCCTCACTTATCTATTATTGGTCGACGAGAAACCCACGTAAAGTGTGGGAGAACACGTTAGGCTAGATAAATCTAACATCTTTCGATATCTCAGAAAAAAAAAAGTGCAAGTAGTCTTGATCAATGTTAAGCCTAAGCTAGCAAGCAGTCTTCATCGATTTTAAGCTAAGCCACTAACATGCTTGAGATAGGGCTAACGTCAATGCAAAGCAAAGCAAAGCATAACCTTACCATGATTAATTTACCAAATATCTTCAACGAGTTAACTAGAAATACATGCCTAGTCTAAACATGGATTATGAATAAACAAGCAATTCTAAGTAATTCCTTTTGTGTTTTTTTTTTTTGTTGAAAGCTTTATGCCTTCTTTTCTTGTGGCTTTTCCTTTCATGTACTTGCAAGGAATGGACTCTTGGCTCTTGTTGAAGATTGAAGAACTGTGATGTAAAGCTTGCTTTGGTGAGATTTCTCTTCGTGAATCAGCCCCTTTGTCCCTCTTGATGCTTCTTTTTGTATATAAAACACTCTCTCTTTTGAACGTTGTCTCATATAAGTATTTATAGGTGAGAGCCTAGGGTTTCTTTTAAAAGCAAAAAATCCCTTTCCTTCCTATCTTGGACTCATACCCTATCCTTTATTAATAGGAAACCCCACACATATCTCTCATGATTTTAATAGTGATAACATCAAATTAAAATGTTCTCCAACTTTTGCCAATATTTTCCACCTTGGCGCCTCCACTGATATACGAATTTTGGACATTATTTAAAATTAAATGGCTTAACCTAGTTAATTCAATTAAGCTCACAATCTCCTTGCACCAATCCATTATCTCCCACGCTATATGCTTCAATAAAATGTTTCTAATATCTATAGGCAATTGGACTAATATTTTTGTTTAGGGGCCTGAGTAGATCCCTAATTTTTAAATGCCATGAATGCCTAAATGAGTCACCAAAGTTTAGGTGTCAACACTTGTTGAGCAGTGTCCTTTTAGGATTAAGTTTCAGAAAATATTAAAATGCAGCTTCCATTCCGAGGCCAAATTGAGATGATGAGACCATGTTCGTAGAAGGTGTTAGGGTTTCTTGTCCTGTAAATAATATGGAAACACTTCTCTTGCTTCTCAAATGTTCTGTAGTGAATCTTGTGGTTGGGAAAAAGGATTTTATGCAATCGGCACATGAAATAGTATTTCTGCGACCGGAGGTTTGGGTATTCGAGAGTTTGAGTTAATTTTCTCAAAATTCTTGCCTATCGCTGTCGTAGAATAACTTGTAGATAAAATTTCCAAATCACGTAAATCATAAGACTTTCATCTCTGTTCTACTCAATTTTTCGATAGCTCCCAATATGCTTCTGGCTGTGCGCCTTCCCACTTTATCGTAGCAATGAGAGATTGGAGATGTCGTGGATGCACAGGCATATGGAAAATGGCGACCAACTTAATGTTTTTCTCATATCTCAGACATCTCATCCTAAAGTTTTTCTCGTTTAATTGGATTAACTTATGTCCCTTGTGGAAATTTGAAATTCTGGGTCCGCCATCAAAGTAGCATAAACAACATAATTTCCATGGACTTGCATTTTCAGATGGACTAATGATCACAAGTAGCGAAGCGGGGCGGAAAAAAGACTAAGAGAAAGACTAAGATGTCTCTAATAATCAGGTTGTAGTTGTAAGATTGATGGATCCCATAGCTAACGTGCAACAATCGTAATGGGAAGGAAATGTATTCCGAGTATGTTTTTCCATTATAATCATCTTAGAGTATCCCTCAAATTAGTTTGTCAACATAAAGAAATACTTCAATATCTAAAGTATTCCCAATACATAATGTAAGGACCCAGAGGGCTACCACTGTGTAATATTATCTGCTTTGGCCCACTAGCCCTCACGGCTTTAAAACGCATTACATAGAGTAGAAAACCTCAAACCTTATCAACTAATCCAAAACTATCCCCTCGGCAATGTGGGACAAGAGACATGTGCTTAGCCTTACCCCACGCACGTCTAGGCTAGAGGCACAACCTCTCCTACCATCCCTTTTCTTGAGCCCACCACCAGCGTCTAGGTCGTCACACACAATACAAGTGAAACAATGCATTTTGTTTAACTGATAAATATCCCGGAGACACTAGTTCACAAAAACCTTTATTGTGGTTCTTGCAAAAAAAAAATCATTATTATGTTCATTATTGATGTAATAATTTACCCTTGCAAAAAAATCATTATCATGGGATAACATTAACCTCCATACATAGTATACATGGTTTCTGAAAATTTGAACCCTATTCGTCGAAATAGTTAGGTTTTACCTATGCGAGGATAAAACAAATATGTTATAAATATGTTATTGTTCAATGATTGTGATTGCCTACATACGTATGGACAGCTACGCTTGTTTTCATTTACAATGGCCAATTTCATCATAAAGAGAACCTCCTACTTTTAAGAGATCACAAATTTTCTTTTCTCTCTCAAAATATCATCAAATGGTTGTCTCGTAAATAATATATCAATGAACGAATGTGTAAATGAAGTATTTTGTTTGATCTCTCACGTACTTCAATTTTAAAAGTTAAATACGTATTTTCTGCACACACGTAACAGAGGGCTTGGTAGTCTATAGAAAATGAACTCCTCAACTACTCATTTCGAAAATTAATTTGAATTGGAATGATGACTTAGGTGAAAGGATAGAATCTTTGAAAGTTACACATACTCCCTCGAAGAGGCTAGTTCGATATCCTAAAGTTGAATACTAAAATAAGAATTATTTGGAACATATAAATTTTTGTGTGTAAATGCACAATTTTCCCTGTAAATTAACTGTAAAACCCGAAATTATTTCCTTCTCCTTCGGGGGATTTTATGATAAGCCTTTCTGGTATGAAGGGATATTCTGTTGACTCGACATTCAATGAGTTCCAGCAGCAATAAATGAATAATGGACTTTTTCACCATGAACAAGGACACATGTGAGACACTTCGACAATTTCCGATATGTGATCGACATTGGTCAATGCTTCAGACACGCCAACAACATATGATTCCAGCATTTCGACACATCATTTCGACACGCATGGGATCATTTTTAAGCATTTTTAATAAATTATGGATCAAAATGCGCGCTTTTTGATCCATAATTTATTAAAAATGCTTAAAAATGATCCCATGCGTGTCGAAATGATGTGTCGAAATGCTGGAATCATATGTTGTTGGCGTGTCTGAAGCATTGACCAATGTCGATCACATATCGGAAATTGTCGAAGTGTCTCACATGTGTCCTTGTTCATGGTGAAAAAGTCCATTATTCATTTATTGCTGCTGGAACTCATTGAATGTCGAGTCAACAGAATATCCCTTCATACCAGAAAGGCTTATCATAAAATCCCCCGAAGGAGAAGGAAATAATTTCGGGTTTTACAGTTAATTTACAGGGAAAATTGTGCATTTACACACAAAAATTTATATGTTCCAAATAATTCTTATTTTAGTATTCAACTTTAGGATATCGAACTAGCCTCTTCGAGGGAGTATGTGTAACTTTCAAAGATTCTATCCTTTCACCTAAGTCATCATTCCAATTCAAATTAATTTTCGAAATGAGTAGTTGAGGAGTTCATTTTCTATAGACTACCAAGCCCTCTGTTACGTGTGTGCAGAAAATACGTATTTAACTTTTAAAATTGAAGTACGTGAGAGATCAAACAAAATACTTCATTTACACATTCGTTCATTGATATATTATTTACGAGACAACCATTTGATGATATTTTGAGAGAGAAAAGAAAATTTATGATCTCTTAAAAGTAGGAGGTTCTCTTTATGATGAAATTGGCCATTGTAAATGAAAACAAGCGTAGCTGTCCATACGTATGTAGGCAATCACAATCATTGAACAATAACATATTTATAACATATTTGTTTTATCCTCGCATAGGTAAAACCTAACTATTTCGACGAATAGGGTTCAAATTTTCAGAAACCATGTATACTATGTATGGAGGTTAATGTTATCCCATGATAATGATTTTTTTGCAAGGTGTAAATTATTACATCAATAATGAACATAATAATGATTTTTTTTTGCAAGAACCACAATAAAGGTTTTTGTGAACTAGTGTCTCCGGGATATTTATCAGTAAACAAAATGCATTGTTTCACTTGTATTGTGTGTGACGACCTAGACGCTGGTGGTGGGCTCAAGAAAAGGGATGGTAGGAGAGGTTGTGCCTCTAGCCTAGACGTGCGTGGGGTAAGGCTAAGCACATGTCTCTTGTCCCACATTGCCGAGGGGATAGTTTTGGATTAGTTGATAAGGTTGAGGTTTTCTACTCTATGTAATGCGTTTTAAAGCCGTGAGGGCTAGTGGGCCAAAGCAGATAATATTACACAGTGGTAGCCCTCTGGGTCCTTACATTATGTATTGGGAATACTTTAGATATTGAAGTATTTCTTTATGTTGACAAAATAATTTGAGGGATACTCTAAGATGATTATAATGGAAAAACATACTCGGAATACATTTCCTTCCCATTACGATTGTTTGCCACTTAGCTATGGGATCCATCAATCTTACAACTACAACCTGATTATTAGAGACATCTTAGTCTTTCTCTTAGTCTTTTTCCGCCCCGCTTTCGCTACTTGTGATCATTAGTCCATCTGAAAATGCAAGTCCATGGAAATTATGTTGTTTATGCTACTTTGATGGCGGACCCAGAATTTCAAATTTCCACAAGGGACATAAGTTAATCCAATTAAACGAGAAAAACTTTAGGATGAGATGTCTGAGATATGAGAAAAACATTAAGTTGGTCGCCATTTTCCATATGCCTGTGCATCCACGACATCTCCAATCTCTCATTGCTACGATAAAGTGGGAAGGCGCACAGCCAGAAGCATATTGGGAGCTATCGAAAAATTGAGTAGAACAGAGATGAAAGTCTTATGATTTACGTGATTTGGAAATTTTATCTACAAGTTATTCTACGACAGCGATAGGCAAGAATTTTGAGAAAATTAACTCAAAACTCTCGAATACCCAAACCTCCGGTCGCAGAAATACTATTTCATGTGCCGATTGCATAAAATCCTTTTTCCCAACCACAAGATTCACTACAGAACATTTGAGAAGCAAGAGAAGTGTTTCCGTATTATTTACAGGACAAGAAACCCTAACACCTTCTACGAACATGTCTCATCATCTCAATTTGGCCTCGGAATGGAAGCTGCATTTTAATATTTTCTGAAACTTAATCCTAAAAGGACACTGCTCAACAAGTGTTGACACCTAAACTTTGGTGACTCGTTGAGTCATTCATGGCATTTAAAAATTAGGGATCTACTCAGGCCCCTAAACAAAAATATTAGTCCAATTGCCTATAGATATTAGAAACATTTTATTGAAGCATATAGCGTGGGAGATAATGGATTGGTGCAAGGAGATTCTGAGCTTAATTGAATTAACTAGGTTAAGCCATTTAATTTTAAATAATGTCCAAAATTCGTATATCAGTGGAGGCGCCAAGGTGGAAAATATTGGCAAAAGTTGGAGAACATTTTAATTTGATGTTATCACTATTAAAATCATGAGAGATATGTGTGGGGTTTCCTATTAATAAAGGATAGGGTATGAGTCCAAGATAGGAAGGAAAGGGATTTTTTGCTCTTAAAAGAAACCCTAGGCTCTCACCTATAAATACTTATATGAAATACGTACAAAAGAGAGAGCGTTTTATATACAAAAAGAAGCATCAAGAGGGACAAAGGGGCTGATTCACGAAGAGAAATCTCACAAAAGAAGCTTTACATCACAGTTCTTCAATCTTCAACAAGAGCCAAGAGTCCATTCCTTGCAAGTACACGAAAGGAAAAGCCACAAGAAAAGAGGGCATGAAGCTTTCAACAAAAAAAAAAACACAAAAGGAATTACTTAGAATTGCATGTTTATTCATAATCCATGTTTAGACTAGGCATGTATTTCTAGTTAACTCTTTGAAGATATTTGGTAAATTAATCACGGTAAGGTTATGCTTTGCTTTGCTTTGCATTGAGGTTAGCCCTATCTCAAGCATGTTAGTGGCTTAGCTTAAAATCGATGAAGACTGCTTGCTAGCTTAGGCTTAACATTGATCAAGACTACTTGCACCATTTTTTTTTTGAGATATCGAAAGATGTTAGATTTATCTAGCCTAACGTGTTCTCCCACACTTTACGTGGGTTTCTCGTCGACCAATAATAGATAAGTGAGGGCTCGTTATTGAATTGAATTACATATTAAATTGATTAAATCAAAACCACAATGTTACGTTTGGTAGGGTTTGGGAGAGTCTATGCTTAAGTCTTTGGGCTTAGTAATCCAATGGCTTTCCTTTTGGAAAGGTTGCAACAACAAGCTCTAATTTTGCTTCAGAGCTTGCTCACGATTTGAAAATCTAATAAAATCCCCAAATTTTGCTCCAATTTTGGTAGATTTCTTAAGGGTGCATTAGTTTCAAAATTTTTGTGCCACAAAAATTAGCTTGGGTAAATATAACACACGGATGTACTATTTGGGAAAAATTAGCAAGATAAGAAAAATAATTGATTAATGCTGGGAACTTATTATCTTGTTTTGTGACCAAATTTTATGCCATGATTGTGCTCAGACATATGTGATATATCATAAAACAACTCACTTTTTTTAAAAAATCATACCACATAGGATGTTCAACGTAATTACTATGATTTGGAAGCAACTATGAAAGTTCGATTATTCAATTCCAAGTCAACTCAAAGGATAGACGAAGGCTGGAATCTACAAGCAAAGTACATGCCATATGCCCGACCAAGTCAACTTTCTTAACCCCCATTTTTAGGGAAAACTCATTTCTGTCCGAGTAACCGTCGACTAGATTCTTATCTAACCTACATGCCAAATCATTATTTTGTACGACCTCGACACAATTTGTTTTTTCTTTTTCTAGTGACCACCTTGATATCTGATAATTCTTGGACGTAAAATATTTGGGGAAAAGTATAATCAGCGGTCAGAAAATAAGCTGAAAATGTTGGGACTTGTAGTTGTATTCACGTAACAGGTGCGATACACATTCCAAACGCGGTTGAATTGCTTGTTTGTGAGCTCGTTAACTCTTGGACATATCTAGTTTTCTCAGAAAGATCAACTTCATTCTTTTGCTCTCCAATAACGTGGAGGGGTGTTTCCCAGAGCCAGCTTCTAGGGTTTCGTTTTAGCATGCCCATGCAAAAAATTGCTTTGATCTATAACTAGTCTTCAACAATGGCTTACAAAAGAGCATTGAATCCAATCCAAGTACTTGCAAATCACAATGGTGGTATCGCATCTGTTGTAAACATCAAGAACACTCGTTTTGCTTGTAAGCGAACTTCCTCTTTTTCAAAGCATCTAGTGGGAATCACAAGCATTACAATATATTACAAACTCTAAACTCATGATAGTTTCCTCAATGCAACACACTTGTTATAGTATCCACTCACATTCTATCACTTTATTTTCGGTTTGTTTTTTTAAGTCTATTTTTATACCCTGAACATTGCTTCCACGGTCATCTCCCGCATAGTCGATTACCTTATGAACTTAAACCACTATATAACTAGGCAACTCGAATTTATTACATCTCTCATCATTTTAATTAAGGCTAGAAGAATGACAAAGACTTGAAGAGCTCAAATTGAATACATGTGAATGCGGAAATCCATGAATGAGTGAAAAGCGCTTTATAAGGAATTATGAAATCCCTTGACCAGTGGCTCGTTGTAAGGCCTAACTTGGCTATTCAATCTCATCCACTACCGAAGAAATTGAACTTGTGGTTCTGGGCTGGGCCGAGGTTGGGCCGCATGTAGGCTGGTCGGGGCTTTGTTATTTACAGTTTCCTTACCTGCCTAAAAGGACGAACTTGTACACTTTATTACGATAAGGGATGTATAACATCAAACAAGTACTTATTATTGAAGTTATTGTCCCAGATCGCCTGATAACAAGTCTTATGTGCTTTTTATATTTATTTGGTCTCTTCTATCTATTATCTTAAGCTTTTGGGTTGAACTTTCTAATATTTATGATAATAGTAAATTGCACTTGACACATTGTCAAATGAAAACATCGCCACTTACTTAATGTTGCATGTGCATTTGGTTTTCAATCCCATCTATAACCCCCTTATGAAATTTTGCTCAATAGAACGTCCTTCTATAACCATTTGTGTTATTTGTAATTCTTATGTTTTGGGCGCACTGTCAATGTCAAGGTCGAATTTGATAAGTGCCCTTCTCCGAGAGCATTCATTGACTATCCTTTTTCTCAAAAGGGTTGCCACAATTTTTTTAATCTCGAAACACAAACAATTTTTCAAGAGAAATATTTTTCTAAAGCAACATGTTAGATTCTCCTGTTTTGCCTACTTGTATATACGAGCATGATTCTTCACCAGTCGATGATTCAACCACAGCCACCGACGTCGCGTAGAGTCCTTATGATTTGGATACGAGATAAGCAGATTTTCTTTATACGTGACGCATGCGATACGATCCCAGAAGGGCTTTACCCCTTTGAAGCTTCATCTGCCCAACATAAGCACAATATGGGTGAAACTTTTCTCTTGGGAAAATTAACAAAAAAGTCCTAAACCTTTTGACATCTTGCAATTCAATCTAAATCTTTCAATTGTGTCAATTTAGTTACAAATCTTTTTGACGATTTGCCAATTTAGTCCTAAAGCTTTAATTGTGTCAATTTAGTCCTAAATCTTTGAAAATTGGGCCATTTTAGTCCTAAATTTTTTGAAATTTTGTCATTTTAGTCCTAAATTATTATTTGAGTAATTGGCCGGAAGGACTAAATTGACAATTTGTTGAAAGGTTTAGGCTAATTTGGCAAATCATTAAAAGGTTTAGGACTAAATTAGCATAATCTAAAGGTTTAGGACTGAATTGGCAAGTTGTCAAAAGGTTTAGGACTAAATTAGCACAATTGAAAAGTTTCTGACTGAATTGGCACAAGTGCAATAGGTCTATGATTTTTTTGCGACAATTTCCCCCTCTCTTAGACATGAGCTTAACGTTTAATATGAGCATGTGGAATTTGAAAATAAAAAATGCCTTCATCACTGCACTGTTTCCAAAAATTCTTATTTCAATATTTGTACAGAATGTAATAAAACTAATAACGAAGACAAAGTTGAAATGTCTCCAAGAAGCATAGGAGACAACCTAAATAAAATGCGAATGCAAATTATGTAGATGGTATTTTGTGTTTAGGTAGGGTTGATTCCAAATTTTTCTTATGTGATACATAACTAAATGAAATATCCAAAATTTAAGTGTCAATAATGAGACTCAAAACATCACTTAAGAAAGAAGTTAAATAACTTGTGAACGGCGCAAATCAGACCTACAATGTATATGTTAATCTACTCAAGAATCCCAAATGGGACCAAAAGCGGCAATACCTTTGCTTTTGCACGCCTTCACCACGTCCCCCCC
>JAGVVM010011701.1:0-22686 GCA_019149425.1 Psidium friedrichsthalianum
GTAATTTGTCATAGTTATCATTTGTGAATGAATAAGATTAAACCTGCTATTTTACCAAAAGAATGGGTAATTAAGACTTTTAATATCCGGTGGTTTCAGATCACCTACAGAATTATGGCAATTGGTTAGCATTCACTCAATAATTTAAGAAGGAAAGCACTCTATCACACCTATCTACTAAATTAATCGCCTATAGAGGAGGTTAAAACAGCACAGATACAACTCAAAAGATCCCTAGTACAGAGAGCAGATCGAAAGACAGATCAATAGGATCCCTGTACCAAAATCTAAATTTGGAAGCGAAAGCTATGTAAAATAAGTGTTGGATAAACACTAAGGATGTCGCGTTAATCTAGTCGATTAGGTCTAATTGTCTGGATTAAAACTGAGGATCGTGTCGTAGATCCGCGTCCCGCGGCCGGGTCACACTTAGATTGTCTATCGAACCCCATCCATCTCGGAGTCATTGGACGATATTGCCAAAAGAGTCATATTTTGGCAAGTGTATGTCCGGCCTGGCCCTTTTCGGTGTTACCATTGTCACGCTGGAGGGTCTGAATATGGAGATACACATGGGATATTGGTCGTGGCACTAATCCTTCGTCTCTGGCATTCCTTTGTGCATGGCTCGGTCGAATTTCTTGGTACGACCCTGCACTAAGTACCATTCACGATGCACAGTGGTGTGTTGTTTTTTCTGTAATCACGAGCGAGGTTTCCGTTGCACTCAAATAAACGCAAGCTCTTGTCTTCACTTTCTAAATGCAATGATGTCAACACATGGGGGGGGGGGGGGGGGGGGTTCTTAGACTCCTGAATTCTGATCCATAATATCTTTGACCTTCGGGCAAGGTTGATGTCTAATCCAGCTCAATAAGCCTAAATTGTCAACGCGGAATCCAACATATAAAGTGAAGGAGATTACGCCCAGTGGATCATCCCTTTCCCGCTTATGGGTGAATTAGAATGGGGGCTCTAACTGCTCTATATCATGATGTCGTGGCTTTGAAAAAAATAAATGACCCTAAAAACACATTTGAGAAAAGAAAACGCTTACCTTGGTGAACACCTACGGCTCTTTGGGGAAAAAAAGGCCCTTTCGGGACTGATTCTGACTGACTGGAGGGCAGATATGGGGAAATCATTTTCTATCCTAAAATGGCTTTCAACATCACTCGAATGAATTTTTTATGATGTCTCCTTTTACAGCATGGGGGGTACTGTGAATTTCAAATGTATAGAATGACTTACAAGTAGACAGGTATGCGGACACTTCACCAACCAACATTTTTCTTTTTTGTTTTAGGCATACTCCTGTCCAATTCATATGGGGGCGGCGATTGGATACAAGGTGGAGATTATAACTCTAGAAATAACAAAAAAAAGACAGGGTGTGGACCTAAAAGACACTACCTCTACCACTATTTATCTGACACACGTCAATGACTGTTTACCCCAAGAACAATGAAAGTCTTCGAGTGGGAAGAATCATCAATTAGATTACCGCGAATGGATTAAATATGACACTCAGGCGGCAATCAGAACGCTAGGCTTTGGGCATAGTCGATTCCCTATCTATGACGACCGAGAGAAGGTATTTCGTGGGGGGGCGAGCGAGCTCTGCAAAGTGAGTTTAGAGTACTTATGTGATGTGGAGATGAGGTGTCTTCTTATTGCAGGAGGAGAGGTGTGTCGGATGACACTACGGTTAGACAGAATATACAGGACTGCACGATCATTAGTGCTTTGACATTGCTTCATATCGTGGGAAATAAACAATCATCTCAAAGTCCAACCTGCCAAACATGTTAACAATCACGCTAATCTCTCATAACTCCTCATCTTCTCAAAAATATTTAACACATGTAGGTTAAGGCAAGGCTGGACTTACCTCATCTTCAAGAGTATCTATAGAAAAAATAACATTAGGAAACACCCACAACTTTTAAAAAAAAAAGGCTCAATTCTCTGTCTGAAGGTTTAAAACCAGAGTCCGCTAGCGAAGTTGTTAGTCTGCGGCAACCCTCTCTCGAGGGAGGGGCCAATGGATTACCTTTTTGGGATCGTCGATGCGCTCGAATATGGCGATCAACCGAATTGGATCAGAAAGGGCGCGGGCCCTCTTTGAATCCCATAATTTGCATCAGAGAAATTTAAAATCGAGATCGACCTTAGTATGATTATGTAGGTAACATCGTGATCAAAGTGTACAGTGTCATTCGGAGATCGCACAAGGGGGCGCTGGGGACAACTCCAAATTGTGTGAAGGGTATATATTGGAAATCGCTATCAACGGCGTGCTTCTCGCAGGAATTGGTAAAAAAGATCGTTTAATTCTTTCGATGTGAAAACCAGAGAAAATGGGTTCGAGTGCTTAGTTATATCGCTCATCAGTCTGTGGCTCGGACATAGCTGTAACCCCTTGTCGGTACCATAAACTGAAGTGATTTCCTATCTGTAAACTCATATTAGTGGTGGACATGGTCATTTGGTGAGGTAAGTCCTGAAATCTAAAGAGTTCGTCGGCAGTCGATGATTATCTCATCAGGTATCATCACAATAGCAAAATATGTCAACAGTCATAAGTCAATGCATGCGGAAAAAATCACATCAAATCAAGTTGAAGCAAGCGCTAGTGTAGAAGGCCCTAAATGGCTTAGAGACTGTCCAATTCGGTTACTGCCTTGTTTGGAGAGTGTTTAGAAAGATTTGATTCAAATTGGCCAAAGTGTGCCAAAAGTCATTTTTCAAGACTCTAGAAAGTCAAAAATTGTGAAATATAGATTCAAATTAAGGGGGGGTTGATATGATTGCAGTCTCCACTATACACAATTGTCAATGTGTTTTCACATTTTTGTGATTTTCCCAAATTTTTTTTTTGTAAGTCCTTTTGGAATTTTTTAGATTTTTTTATAATGATTTTTTTTTTGGGAAAAATTTTTTTCTTATTTTTCTAATATTCTGATTTTTGGGGGGGGGGTTTATATTTTTTTAAAATTTTTATTTATTACTTGTTTATGACACAGGGTACACTGCGGGTTGTCCCAACCCACCGAAACCCGAAGGGCAAGGCACATCGGTCCTAAATCTCGAATCACAGTAGAATGGGTTTTGAACGATTCTGCTAAACGACACAGTTTTTGATTTTTTTTTAATTTTTTATCCGTATGATCTGCGGAATTTTATCATATCAGAAGCGTAATATTCCTGAGTGCAGGGTTCTTCAGGGGTGTGTGGTTTTGGGGTCCCACATGTCTAAGTCACAACGCTTCGAATTAGACCTACAATACGGACTAAATAGCTCAGATTTAAACTTTACTTAACCCAAATAATATACTAGCTGATGAGCAAGGACCATTCTAGTACTGGGATCCTAATATTGGGCTAGCGGCTCGAGATCACATCCTAAGCGATCTTAAGGACTAAATCCTTAACCATGCGAAACAACATATCAGAATCTGCGGTTGACACAAACAGATAGGACTTAATCCTACCTAATCAATAGAAAATATTATCAAATTTTTGAATCTTTTATAATTAGAATCCCCACGATTTTTTTATTTAAAAACAATGTCACAATCAAGATATAAATTGAGGCACCGGGCACCCTACGGTTTCTCTACCGTCTGATCTACTTTTTTTATTATTCTATTCTGAAGTAAAATGTTGTAACCGCGTTCAAGTTGACGAGGCGATCCATATCGGCCTTTGACTAGGTCAACATGTCGACGTAGGCATGCTGATGTGGGGGTTCTATGGGGCCGGGCATCAGCACCATTTCGGATTTCGCACCACTGGGGGTACCACACTTTTTTACTACCGAGCTTCGTCTTAACCAAATAGGGGGGAACGAGATCAATCTCAATCGATTCATTTGAGTATTCTTTACTCTACATATTAAAAACGGCTAGCCTCTATACTAATCCTAGGAACATTCACATAAAAAAAGATATCAAGCTCGATAGAGTTATATTGCAAATCGGATGGTCCCTCAATCGCCCAATCAAAGCATCAACTATTTGATTCTTTCTTTCACGGTGGCAAGCATCAACAAGGAGTTAAAGACTTAACTTGAGTTGGGGGGCTCCAATTGAGGCTCTTGATCGGCTAGATTATGTGGTCTCAAGTCGATCGACAGTTCCAATGAAGTTAGGAAACTTTCAAATGAAGACTCACACACTGCAAAAATGAACGTACGAATAGTTGCTGTAGTAACTATTTTTTTTGCGAGTAGTAAATGGCCCAAATAAAATGTATAGAAATCATCATGTCCAGATTAGAAATCCTCCACATTGGAGCAAACGAGCTGAGCTCAACACCTGTGGCTCAAACCGCTCAACGGGCTTTTTTCGGTGTCGACAAGTACTCTGAAACTAGTAATCCTGCCAAGTGCCATCCACTTGAAGGCTTAGGGAGTTGGTTTAACTTCCTTAAGGGTGGTTGCAGGTTTGGATTTGCTTTGGATTACCATTAAACCGACACGTTTTTTTTTTTTTTTTTTTACAAGGGTGTAAAAGTCGCGAGGGCATTGGAGCAAGAGCTGAGCTCAAACTGTGGCTCACCTTTTTTTGGTGTCGACAAGCTCTGAAAATAGTATCGATCGCTCCCTTGAAGCTTAGGTGAACTTGCTGAAGTGATTGTAGGTTTGGATTTGCTCTGGATTACCTTAACCGAGCTTCCAAAATTGTGAGCTTGAAGCTCTGGCTATGGCGAACACAAAAACCTCTCTATCATGTCCTAAACCCATGAGCCACGCGACATCCTGTCATACCTGTACGATTGACTGGTCAACAACCACGACGGCCTACGAAACTCATCATAAACCAAACAACCTTAGAGTTCTTACCACAACGGAAACGAATTCCTCCCAACATATAGATAGGAAATGGGTAGAGAGGGATAGTCCAGATAATTACAACAAACCACTCCTTATATTATATCATATACATAGTTCAAAACTTTCACCACCACTTGAAATCTCATTGCTCGACCTTTACATCAAAAAGGGCCTTAGGTCGGCAATTTCTCCCTCCAACTACAAGCAAACTATATAAATTTTTACAAAAGGGCTCTTACCTCAACCCTACTCATTGTCATTCGTCTCACCATCTGGTCCATGGAAAGATTGAGTCGCAGTACCAATATCCATTGAGATCCCCAGTCTTACCGAAATGGCATTCATTGCAGGGTTCGGGGGTCTGAAAATAAGGGTAATCACCAATGAGAATAATCTTATTAAGCTAACCTCTAATCCCTTCTCAGGACACCAAACTCCTTGGATTCAACTCTCAAGTCTCAACTCAAGTATTCAAATCCACAAGGTCAAAAAATATCAAAGGCAATTCATGATTAAAAAAAAATCCGCTATAAAATGGCCAATCATAAAAGTAATACCAAACTAGGTCCAATCCAGGACCATAAACTATCCGCCTCAGGTTGATACCTTATCGCTCCAATTACCATGTGTCAAATGCATCAGAGTGCAAGAGGCTACGTATTCTGCCTCTAAGGCTACATTTTCCGCTCTGTAGCTACATATTACGCCAAGTCACATTATAGTTACATATTCGCCAAGTCATCAATGATATGCAATTAAACGCATGAAAACCGTCGCACACGCCATCTAGCAATAAAATCAACCAAACTAATTTGGAAAAAATTTCGGCCAGGTATATTAGGCCACCTTTCAAAACACATTCCCAAATATTTCAATCCACATGGCCGATACAATGATCAAACCAATCAATCTATTTCACGTGCCCAATTTTATTAAAAATGTCCAATTTCTCACGTGAGACTTAAAATAACCAAATAATTAATTTTAAACATATGTGAATAATTCTCAAATATTATTTTGAATATGAACACGGGCCCCAAATATTTGAAATAGTAATTTAAGATATTGTTTGGCCTGATTTTGTATAAGATGCTCCAAATATATTTTTTGGTATTCGAACCACACGGGACCCACAAAACTTGTCATTTTCAAATCAAAATCAAATTAGGCAGCATGTGAACAGTATTTTTGGGTCATGAACAGTGACTTCCAAAATACTATTTGGCACGTTTTTGAATAAAAGTCCCAAAAATCCATTTTTCGGTACTCGAACCTCGCGGAACCCACATCAACCACCACCAACAGCCTAAATTCGACCATAACAGCAATATATCAAGCCCAAATAATATACCACAACCTCGTCATAGAATCAATTTACAAAAATACGCCAATTGCGGCAATTTTTCTTAACCCGATTTACCTCGAATCAGACCCTAGAGCTAGTCCACAACATGCTTAAGATCCTAATTAAAGATTAGAGAATTAACTTACCACGACAAAGCAGAAACGAAGCCGAATGAGAGGCTGGAATGACGACGGCATGGTGCAACCAGTGGCGCACGGCGGATGGCGGTGAAAACCAAAGCTAAATAAGGCTAAACTGAGGCCCAAAAATCAAAAATTGGAAATCTGAGATAGATGCATCGATCGAAATGAAATCGCTTGAACGGAGACTCAAACGACATCAGATCGGAGCGAAACAAATTAGAAAAGACCCATCTAAGATCGAACTATGACATATCTAAAAATCACGAAATTCCAAAGGTCAGATTTTCGTCGGTGGCCAATGAAAATGGGCAGCAAAGGCGGCAGTAGCAACAGAGAGAGAGAGAGAGCAAAAAGGCAGTCTTAGATATTTATAATTTCAAAGCTCAATTATGTAAGTTACTATTCATCGAAAGCACCATAAAGTTGAACGAATTGACTGATTGTCAGACTATCAGTGAATTTTAGATTGATAAAATTTAGACACCGATAATTGGGTCAAACTTGGTCAAAAAAGTGATCGACAAGACACATCTCGAAATTTGTGCAAATTCGGGTCCGATCGAGGCTCAAACGGGACTGATTTGGCTCAACCGCGATTGGAAAAAGACACAAAACGTTGCTGAACAATTTTTCTAGTCTCGCTAAAAATACCTCTATCCTCTAGCCATGGATTCTAGTACAAATCAGGGCAAGATAGAAATTTTCAATTTTGTCTTTTTGCACTTGGCACTTCGAGACCAATTTGCCCATTTCACGTTTTTAGGCAATGTCAAATTCACAATTGTGACACTCATAAGAGTCGATTGTCCTATTCAGAACTTAACTTGCGGCCTCATTTCATAAGATGGTAACTTTAAATAATTCTCAAACTAATAGATGGCTTTTAGGAGTCACACGTATCGACCATTTGATCTACGTACTTATAATCCTAGCTAGCATTTCCCTTTCGATTAGTTATCTCGAAGTGATCAGTTTCGAGTGAGATCCATTTATAGTGCCTCTATGAAATAACCATTGTATATTCAAATTCTAAAAAGGGTTGAATTTCAGAATGTCACACTCTCGATCCTTGCTCCCCTTCTCTCTCTATTCTATTAGCTTCCCCACACCAGAATGAAAAAACCCCCTTGATAAAGACGCATGGAATCTATTATATACCTTCTCAAAATTTTTGCGTGCAGGAGGATATCCATCAACTTGAATAACTCGTGATCACATGTGACTTTGGGTCGCCGAAGGTTGGACGGAAGTTAGAATTCTATCCAACGTCATCAGACCTTTATTTGAGCACAAAATAGCCCAATTTTTGTGAATGTTGACTTTTACAAGTTTCAGCATTGACTGAGCTCACTAGAGTTCCTTCGGCCACCGTAGGTCGTGAAAAGGGGAAGTCATGGCCAACAAAACCCACTCTCAAATACCTTCAATCGTGGCTGATTCATCCTCCAAATTGACTATTCAATCTCAGCCAAGGAATGGAGTTTGAACCTGCAAGATAGAGGAAAATGGGTAGGAAGATGGTTCACCGGGTCTTGGGTCGAGTCTGGTTTGACTTGATTGACGTAGTTAACTAAAAATGCGAAATTGACCCCAAAAAATGCAAGTTTATCCAATTAAATCGTAAAATTGATTTCTAGGGCATGAATTCTATTGGAAAATGAATTTTTTTTCCAAAAATTTCTAGGGATTTACATAAAAGCCCTAATTTTCAAGTTTGACCCGAGGACCCATTTTGCAAAATCCAAAACCTAGATGGCCCCTTTTTTTGTACAAAAACTACTGTCGCCAATGGATTCAGAAGGAAAAAAAAGAAGGGGGTGACATGCCCTAATTTTCTATTTAGTTACTAGAAAATTTTTAATTGAATTTTATCTGTTTTAGGGACTAATTTGCAAAAATCAAAATAGCACTTTTGGGCCTTTTCATGAAATTTGATAATTCCATGAAATCTTAGATTGGGATTAATTTTTGGAAATAGAGGGGACTATCACGACTCAAAAATGTAAAAATGAAAAAATAAAGGACTAAAGTGAAATTTTAGAATTTTTGGTAATTAATCCCAAAATGTGATTAAGTTGTAAAAAAAATTCTGAAATAAATTTTTCAAATTTTATTTGGCCGAAATGAATATAAAATAAAAATAAAAATACTTATTTTTTATATTTTTTGGCCTCAAATGCTATTTTTTTGTGAATTTTCAAGTATTTTTCTAATTTTGAAAATACTAAAAAATTGAAAAATTATTTTTTATTCAAAAATTATTTCCTACGTGTGGACAAGGTCCCCAAAGGGTGATTTTTCAATTTTCTATTTTTTTTCTTGATTTTCTATGAATTTTGAAAATAAAATGCTGAAAAAATATTGAAAATATAAAAAATCACTTTTTGGTCAAAAATGGTTTTCTATGCTTGGACAAGGTCTCCAAAGTTGATTTTTCAATTTTATGAATTTTTGTATTTTCTAAAAGTTTCTAAAAATAAAATGACTATAAATCAATGTCAACAAGCATCGGTCTAGAACAAGCTGCAATCGGCATCCATCCAACTGTGTGACTCTAAACTCTCGCCGGCACAAAATATCGGATAACCAATAAGCCGTGTATTTCGAACTCCCATCGGCATGGACATATCAGGCATCATCCCCAAGTGCCCTCGGGTGGCAATTTACATCATGTGATCATAGGAGCACACCAAACATCATGCCAGTTTATATCTTCGCATTTAGTCCAATGCAAACATGGTCGTGTGCACAACTCAACTGATTGTAATTTTTTATACTTCAATATACAATAAAAAATTAAGACATGACTATAGAGATGTGCATGTATTGTCAAACTTCATATTCCTCATTTTTATATCTTACTGAATTTTTTGAGCATGAAAACATAATAATCTGGCACTATCTCGTAGCATGTCCTTAATTACATATCCACAAATTCATTCTTCGATATAATAGTTTAATCTCAAACATAGGTGATTATTAACAAGTCCATATATGTTCAAGGGCACATGACAATCACTAAATTATCACTAAATAATCACCAAATAATAACCAAATAATTATTATTATTTTTCTGACCTAGGTTAATTAATCCGAGTATAATTAATTAACCTAACTACAGTTAATTAATTCATTGATGGTTAACTAATCCACCTTCAATTAATTAACCCAATTATGATTAATAAAAGTAACTGTAGTTAATTAACTTGATCATGGTTAACAAAAGTAACTATGGTTTAATAAAGTAACCATGGTTAATATTAAAGTGACTATGGTTAACGATAAAGAAACTATAGTTAATATTAAAGTAACTATGGCTAAGTAATCTAATTATGGTCAATTAATCCAACCACCTAGTTAACTAACATAACTAATATTAATTAACATAAACTAACCATGATTAGCACTAGCCAATCATAGTTAACACTAATTAACCATATTTAACATAAACTAATCTAATCCTAAACGCAATTAACAACCTAACCAAGGATTAAAAGGCGACATAGGCACACAGCGACACAAATGACGCTAGTGGCTTAGTTCAGTGGTGTGGCAACAAATGACGAGCGGCAGTGCAAAAGCAATGAATAATGACACGGTGACGGCTTGGCCCAGGTGAAGGATGGTGCGACTATGGCGGTAGTTTGGGCTCGACATGGCAACAATGGTTTGGCTCAACTCGTGCTAAGTGGCTCAACGATAACATGGCGACGATAACTCGCGATGAATAGCAGCTAATAGTGCATAGATGAGCTTGAGGTGGGGGCTGGCAACAACCAAAGAAAATGGAGGGGGAGAGGGAGAAATGGTGCACATCCGAAAATGGGGAAGAGAGAAAGGGGGTTCACAGCAAAAGAGGGGGAAGAGAGGAAGAGAGGGAAAAGGTGGGGCCAAGCTCTATAAATGCTCATAATGATCTTTTGTCTCATATCCATAGAGCTAATGGCATTTTGGTAATTTTACAACAAGGGTAAGTTAATCATTTGGCATAAATGTTGAGGTTATTTTGTAATGTAGCACTCAAAGACAAAATGGTAATTTTGCAAAAAGGTACAAGGGAATTTCAAGGCAAAAGGGCAAAACGGAAAATTTTCTTTAGGGGAAAAATGGTAAATTTACTTCTAAAATTCGGCCAAGACAAGGCTTGATGCGAATGGTCTTGATACTTCGATTTGACAGCTTGATTATCCTGGCTCGCTTAATTCTACTTGATTTCCCTTGTCTAACGTCTTAGGATTTCCAATCCCTTTTCAATTCAATAAATTAACGTCCAAATATTTATCCCTTAAAATTCGAAAATCTAATATTATTTATCAGAAAAGAATTCATGATTAAAAATATATCGAATTCAATTATCTTACAAACATTCGAATTTTGGGATGTCATAGACCAATTCAAATTAAGTATCGGAAAAGCACATATACAACAATTAGAGATCATGGGTTTAGAGACAAGCGGAATTATGTTCATGCATGCTCTATTAGCCAAGTTTTTAGAGCTTTAGAGGGAAAATCGTACCCACAGATTAATACCTCTTAAGCTTGGAGATGTTAAAAATTCTGTTCATGCCCATAGATTAGGGTTAGAGGTAATTTTAATTAAACGAAAGATGAAATGCAAAAAATGAATAAAGATAAACAAAAATGCCCATAATATACCTTAATTATGATTTTTCCGATTAATTCGCTCAAACCCAAGATTAGGGTTGGAGGGAATTTTATTTGCAACATACTCTCAGATTTAAGTCAATAAGTGGACGTGGTATAGAATAATAGCATCCCCGTAATACAAAGGGTAGATTACGAAATTCTATACAAATTACCATCCCATTCTGTAAGATTATGGCTAAGGAATGTAATTCATTTTTTTGAAGGCACAAGGCACAATGGAGCATATATTATGGGCATGTTTGTTTATAAATGTGCAAACTATATAATAAAGGAAACCAACGAAACAAATATGACCAAATAAAAATAATGATGGGCCATCTTATTTAAATTTTTGAAAATTTCAAGGGATGGCCGAAATTGAGAGAGTGGAACCACTTTCCTCATCCAAAGTTCAATTTTAATTTGAGAAAATTATCTTTACGGTTTACAAAAATAATTCAAATAATTCTCAAAAATCGGATAATTATCCAATTCAAACAATTCTCATCCATAACATCAAATAACCACAAGAGATAAGATGATTCAACCAATTCAATAATTATGAGATAAGATTATCCACAACATCAAAAGTCATCAGAAAATCAAAGATAAGGTTACTCAACCAACACAAAGTGAGAATTCACAGTGAAGATTATCCACTATCAATGCACAATTCGACGAAATAAGATGTATGAACTGAAAATCCACTCTTTACTCATCAAAAATTCAATTTCTTTTGGTTTTGCTAAAAAAAAAAGACATGAACTAAAATCAATTATTAAAACGTGACCAATTTTTGATATGCTAAAACATGAATCATATCGAGCAACTCTAGGTTGCAGCTACTAGGGCGGCATACACGGTTGAATTAAAGGAAGTACGCCACAAGCAATGTCTCAGAAGGCTTGATTTTAATGATTGATAAAAGTTTATTCTTTTTACCAAAAAAAGGTTTTTATTTCTCACAAATCATATGAATTCATCAACATGCAAGATCAATACACAGGTTTTTTGATCAAACAAGCATCAATTTACAATAAAAAATTGAGAAAATATTACCCTTTTTTGGGCAAATTCCAGCATACGTGTAAGTTGCAAATTTTGCCCAAAACAATCCCTTTTGCAGCTCGGTTCGCTAGCAATCATTCCCGAATGATCTAGCACAAATAGTAGAGAAGTTATACCTCAAACTAATGACGAAACAGGGGCTGATTGACCTCAAACCAAGGCTAGACAATAGCGATTTGGCAGTTGAACCTCGAGCAACTAAGCTAGGCGTCAACGGACGGTTAGGCAGGGGACACTAGCGGGCCTCACGGACGGCTGGAGCAGCTGAGTATGGCATCAGAGGAGGTGCTAACCAGGGCATCGGAGGAGCTATTAACCAGGCTGGATGGCAGGACTGAGCTGGAGTGTTGGCTGAGCTGCTGGTTTCGGCTAAGTAGTGGCTGCTCGAGTGGGGGCGCAAATAGTGGGGTGTGGTGGATCAACTTAGGGGATTGTCTCGACCTCAGGGGAGACAATCAAACCCTTGAACTCCTCGAGAATGCTTCCTTTGGTTCAGGTCTTAGAAGTGCCGAAAATTTCAATAATCGCCGAACTCTTGAGTACTAAGACAACCCTCTTTTTTATTGAAGCTAAGAACTAGTAATCCTAGTCAAAGTAGGATTCCATATGAAATGTTGGATTAGTAATCCTAACTAGAGTAGGATTTATTTCAAGTCACTGGATCAAAATTCTTATCCCTAAAGTGTCCAAATCAGATGAAACTCTTTGTTATCTAGAGCCTGATAGAGATAGAGTTTCGATTTTAGAATTATATTTTATGGATAATTATCTGAATTCATTCGATCTTTGAATAGTCCAAATCCACTGAGACACCTCTCAATTTTCGACCAAGAGAGAGGGAAGGTGAACATGGCCGAAAATGGCCCTCATCGTGGGCTTGTTGTGATATCTTAGGCTTGAATTGGGCTTTAATTAATTAAATGGGTAATAAAAGCCTTGCTTAATTGAATAATTAAAAATGGGCTAACTTGAATTAGAAATTAGGTCTATACCCATATGAATTTTGGAACACTTATCCATACCCTTTGGCCGAATTTTATTTTTATTTTTCAAGCTCTTTCACACAAATTTTCGATCTTAAATTAGGCTTTTCCTAAAAATATGTACTTAATTAAGCCTTTTCAAAAAATTATCATTTAACTAGCTCAATTAATCTAAAAAATATGCTCAAGGGAATCAAATAATGTCAGCTTGCCTTAACCAAAAATTCTAATGAACCTCAGTTCAGACCACCTGTCAAATTAAGCTCACTTCTCGATGTTAATGCAAATGATAATGC
The DNA here is from genome assembly GCA_019149425.1 of Psidium friedrichsthalianum. NCBI lineage: Eukaryota > Viridiplantae > Streptophyta > Magnoliopsida > Myrtales > Myrtaceae > Psidium > Psidium friedrichsthalianum. The sequence goes on from JAGVVM010011701.1 coordinate 13,322, forward strand.
ATGACTAAAATAAATTAAATATGCAATGCATGAAAAATTATTTTTGGTGAGAATTAACGTTGATTCTCTTTTTTGTACAATATAAATGAAAAAAGAAAAATCAAAATTTAGATGTCAACTTCATGCATTGTCAATCATTGATCAAATCAATTTCATATAAACATATAAATGCAACCAATGCATTTTCCTTTCACTTTCAATTTCAAATAAATATGTAAATGCAATCAATGTAATTTCTTTTCACTTTTGGGCTTCCTCTTCCCAAGGCAATGTTGTCACTATATGTGTACGATGGCACATTCACTTCACATCCTTAAGTAAAGTACATCGATGTCATTGCCTCAAGTAAACATTTTAGCAAATGACAACACTTATACCTGTTGTCACAAGCGATGGTCACTTCAATAGTCATTAACCTCGAGCCTCTACATTGTTGCTTTTCTCGCTAATGGTGGTGATCATCATTTTTTAATGACAATCACATGCTCACACACTCATGCTTTGATTATTATCTTTCATCATCACACAACATGCAAAGCTTTAAAAATTGACGGGAGGAAGATGAAATGATGGATTTATTGAGTGGCGTACGACCCGACAAATCGATCCGGCGGGGCTTGGGACTAAACTGGCTATTTTGACAGCCCAAACCAATCCAAAACAGAACCGGTTTATGCTATACTAGGCTGAACCGATTCTGTTTGGTTTGGAACTAGTCCAGATTAGCTCGGTTCATGCCCAATAGGGCTGTTCTTGGCTCTGCTAGACCAAGTTTGGCCAAATTCGGACCCCACCATGTCTGGGCTGGGTCGGATCCCCATTCGTCTTGCCTCATGAATCTCGTTTTTTCTTCAATCAGTCCCCGCCCAGTGTCCTCGACTTTCCCCTCACAATTTTAACCAAAGTAACTTGTTGTTGGTGCCCATGATGCACATGAGTACACACATAAACAAATGTTAATGCCACACTAAATTAAGTAACAGACATCCTTCAGAATGATTTTTTTTTTAATTCCCCCGACACTTGCCTTTACTTTAATATGGCACTACTTTTTTTTCTTTTACTTTTTGTGTCATGGTAAATTCTCGTAGATGTTTTTTTCTCTGCTCTCTGATTTTTTTAGGACATATGAACTCCTCCTATTCATCATCTCAAGAGGTAATCATTTTGCCAAACAATTTTCAAGACTTGAATTACCATGGATATTTGTTTGATCATGCAAATGATTTGGGGAGACATACATGCTTAGTGCGGGGCGATCTTGACAGGGTTTTTGCTCAGTAAACAAATACGCACACACACACATCGTGTAAAGATCCGAAGGGGCTAGAGACGATAGCGCGTGTTTGAATGTAGAAAAGAATTGTCTCTTGTAATCTCGATCCGCACGGCACGACTTATTTCTTTCTAAGGTATTTAATTTTGTCAAGGAGCTTCGTGGACTATTTGATGCTTGCTTGTCCTTGACGACCCAGGTACAGGGCAAGTAACATCTAACGGGTTAAATGGACAATTTTGGTATTAAGTTTTGCATAAAACAAATGCGGAATCCGTCCCTTTTTATCGGAAAAATCTCATTTCATTTCAAGTAGATAAAGTAACATAATTTCGGCCCAAAAAAAAAAAAAAGAAGAAGATAAAGTAGCACAACAGCCCAACTGGGCTTCACAGAGCAAAGAACATCTAACAAAGACTAAGATGGGCTTGAAAACCAGTTCAGAGGGAGGCACCGGCAGAGTTGGGCTTGGACGATCCAATCCGTAGTTTGTGCGAAGTTCCCCTCTTTATTCAACGACATATTGGTGGAATCATTTTACTGGAGAAAGACGAACGCCGAGCCCTTCTTGAATACCTGTCATGAAATTAAACTTAAGTGAATCTAATACTGACAGAATTTTACAAACATATGAAAAACTTATTGAGAACTAAAACACTCTCATTTTCCGGAGGGGCGTGCGTTTGCGGTAACTTGCAAAATTTTTAATTCGAAGAATTTGAAAACTTAAGGGGATGAATAGTCCCGTCTCACGCGTGGCAAATTATTTTTCATTGTCAACTCTTAGGATTTAGTACTCGATTGTATTTCATGTGTATTTAGGAGTTCTGGTGCAATTTTCTCAAATTTCAAGTAAATTAAAATCGATTTGGCCTCTAAGTCCAGTGCTAAATTGAGATAATCCCAATCCTTTAAGCCCAAAAGCACAATCCGTAGGCTAAAGTACAATATAAGTGCCAAATCTTGTGTATGGCGCTCATTTTAGTGCCAAAACTTTCAAAATGATCATTTAAATACCAAAGTTTTAAAAATGATTACTTCGGTGCCCAAACTTTCAAAAGATAACTTAAGTGCCAAATTGTTTGAAAAACGCTAACTTCAATTCCAACTCCGGCAAGCCACGTTAGCTCAAATATTAATGAATAATAGGCCATGTCAGATTTCCAATGAGCCACGTCAGTTCAAATCAGAATTGGCACTGATGTGAGCATTTTTAAAAAATTTAGCATTTAAGCAATTGTTTTGAAAGTTTTGATACTAAAATGAGTGACATACACAAGTTTTTACACTTGTCATATACTTTAGCCCAATCCATAAAAATGAGGGGCAAGATAGGCATAGATTAAGGGCTTATGGCTGTATTATCATGCTGATTTTGGGACTGCCTTGAAGACCACATGGTAGTTTTCCACTAGATTCAAAAACTTCTTTCCAACAATGAAGTTGTACAAAAAGTTTACATATGGTATAAATAAAGGATTGAACCCGATCCCAATTCTTAGTAAAAGCTCGAGCACTCTTTTGTTAGGTCCATTGTCGATATAATAATTTTTTATGCAGTCTTAATTGAATGGTTGTCATGTATATTTTGAGAGAGTTATATGACCCAATTCATCCAGACGTCAACTAACTATCAAAGACAGTTAAATGGTAACTTATACATATAATGGATTAGTCAAACGATGAATTGAAGTAGGATGAAACTTCTTTATTTTCCTTTTGTTATTTAAAGGTAAAGTAGCGTCGGAGCCCGCGTTTATGGCCCTAATTCGTCATTCTGGTTATGAGTCTGCATATTAAGACCACATGGTAGTGTTCCACTGATTCTAAAACTTCGGGAAAAGTAAAAAAAAAATGGTCATATACCTATTGTATTGGTGTCAATTCAATCCTAAACCTTTCAGTTTGATCAATTTAGTCATTAATCATTTTGCATTGGTACCAACTTAGTCCATCCAATCAATTTTAGTCGAAAATTACTGACATCCAATAAATAATATCTATGTCCAATTGGAGCTTGATATATGGATATGACCTAGAATAAAAAATTAAAAAATAACATTTCTCTCTCTTCCTCCTCTCTCCTTCACTACTTCCCCTCTCCCATCCTATAACTTTGCTAGGGTTCAGATTTGGCCAGAGTCTCATAGTCGCCCGCCAGCTCCTCCCCTACCGTCGCCATTGGCGAAGTTGCCGATGCCTTGATTAGGCTGACCCCAACCGATGGATTTATTAGCCATGGACTGAGTTCAAGCTCTCGTTGTTTACCTTGTGGCTCTGTTTTTTCTTCCTATTTGAGCTCACTATTCATGGCTTGCAGCCATGGATGAGACCAAATCTAGAGATATAATTCTAGTCCAGATCTGGACAGGCAACAACCACAAGCCACCATGACATAGAGGGATGGCTTGGCCATGGACAAGACCAACCACAAGCTGAGGGTAAGCGACGACAGAGGAAGATGGAGCCAATAGAAAACACGATGGCGGGGAAGCTTGGCAGTCCATAAGTCATTCCTCGCATCAGGTTCCAAATCTACAACCATGGCCTCGAGTGACGATGGTTGAAGGAGAGGGTTGGACGCTCGATAGTGTGGGCTTTTTACAAACATGGGTTAAAAAATTTACATTTTTACCGATTTGGGTCTCCGTAACAAAAATTTACAAAAGTAGAGCTTGTTCGGCACATTGGGTGCCGAACATGTTGTTCGGCTTTGGAGGAGCCAAACTGACTTGTTCGGCTCCCAAAGAGCCGAACAAGAGGGGGGACCGCCCCTTCCCCCCTCTCCAGTTTGGCAAATGCCAAATTGGAGAGAACCCTTACCTATTTTTTCACCATCTCCCTCCCCTTTTTCCATGGCCCCCCTCTCCTCTTTCTTTACGAGTGGTACGTCTCCCCTTTTCACGAGTTTGACGCAAAAAGATGCCGAATGAACGAAGCAGAGATTCGTTTCTACAGCGAAAAAATTTATCATATAAGAGATAGAGCAGGGTCTGAAGAAGCTCTAAAGAACGTATCGAGAGAAAATAAAGAGAATCGAGTGAGAAAATTTTAGAGGTCGTTCGTCGTTTTCTGATGTGTTCATATTCACGGTCACTAATTATCTCAATATTTCCTCGCCATCGATCTAGGTAATATTTCACTTTATGATCTGTTTTGTTTTACCATTTGCGTTTTTCATTTCATTGCATGTAATATTAATTTTTTGTAGATGGTAGAGAAGTTAGAAGAATCGAAGTATCATTTTCTCCAATCTTGACACATACGCGCTTTTTGAGTTAAGGTAATGCATATATCCTTGTTAGAACATGCCATTTTAGTACTATGCAATAACTATTGTACTGTTGTATTGTGATTTTAGTTGCCTAATGTAATGAACATGGCCATATAATTAGTTTATAATAATAAAAAAAATCCAAAGAATATAAAATTTCGAAAAAAATTGAGAAAAAATAATAACAAAATTCCTAAAATTCTGTCATTTTAGTCCCGATTGAAAGCCGAGTGGGTTTTGGTCGACTCTTTTGATTTGTGAGTTGGATTGAACTAACTCGGTCAGAAAAAAAAAGCAAAAAAAGGAAAAAGAAAATTAGTTAATAAATAAAATTAAAATAATAATAATAATAGTAGAAAACATAAGAAATGGGAGAGGCGCCGTCATTTGGGTCAAACCTTAGACCCGGCCTGATTAATAAAAAATTTAAATTGAAAATTTAGAAAAAAATAAATCGGACAATCAGGAAAAAATGAAAAAAATCATGAAAAATTTTCTGAAAAATTTGAGAAAATTTCATGACTTTTTGTTAAAAAAAAGTTCAAAATAATGTAAAAAATTAGGATTTATGTGATTATTTTTCGTTCATTCCATTATAAATGACGATTGTACCCCTTCTGGGTAAAGTATCTCAGAAACATTATGCGATATTTATGAAATTTATTTGATCCATTTGTAAACATGACACAAAGAAAGTATATTCGGCTAGGACCTGAGAATAATTCACTATTTACAGAGCAGGTTGAACATAGATCGCAGGCCATTTGGGAGGCTGAGGTAAGTAATTAAAAAAAATTATCGGCTGAGCTGTCATTTGTAACAGTTATATCATAATAAATTTTTAGTAACAATTAATGTAACATTTCACAGATAGATAATAATGAAGTTCTTCGGTGTGAACGAGATGGAGCAATACTACACGAAGCTGAACTTGATCATCACATAGAACCATATGTTTAAGCTTCGAGATTTTACGGACTTTGGAAAATGAGATTCTAGCAAGTTGATCACCATCTGATTATAGTTTTGGTTGAGCGAAGGAGGCTCGAGACTCACACTTTCCATATGCCAGAAGGTGAATGCACCATGACCTTGCAAGATATCGAGGTTCTTACAGGGCTTCTTATAAATGAAAATATAGTTGCTTGCCCCACTAATAGGAATTGGGGCGATGTTTGTGAGAATCTACTGAGCCACCGACTCCCACTCGGTCAAATACATGGTTCGATAGTGAAGATTACCTAGCTGAGATGAGTTTTTGATGGAATTCCAAACGATGCAGATGAGGCTATGATAATGCAATATGCGAGAGCATTCATTCTGCAATTGGCTAGAGGCTCCATATGTTCTGATAAATCGAGTGCAAGGGTAAGTGTAATTTTTCTTCCATTATCAGAGGACCTCACGGATCGTACACCATACAGTTGGGGTTCAGCAACGCTTGCATGGTTCAAAAGAAAATTTCTGAAACTTCACGTGACTTCTGAAACTTCGCGTGAAATTTCAGAAATTTGCTTCTGAAAAGAGAGGTTTCACATGAACTTTCAGAAGAAGGCTTCTGAAATTCAACGAAAAATGAGGGGAAAAGGTCCCTTGGGAGAGTGGGCGAGGGGGAAAAGGGGGGCCTGCTATTGGGTAGTGTAGATGAGAGCGAACTAAATTATTAAAATTGATTTTTTTATCTCCATTTCATAAAGAGTCCGTGAAAAACAAAGGCTGAAAAGGAAGTTCGGCTGCTTGGGAGTCGAACAAGCCCTTGTTCGGGACCCGAGGGGCCGAACAAGGGCTTATTCGGGATGCTAGGGGCCGAACAAGCCTTGTTCGGCACTTAGGGTGTCGAACAAGCCCTTGTTCGGCACCCCTACCCCCGACCAAGCCCCCTTTTCATATTTTTCCCACATGCAGACCCAAATCGGTAAAAACATAAAATTTTAACCTATTTTCGTAAAAAGCCCCGATAGTATTGCCTTGGATGCTCTATCGGCCACTTTGCCATTGGCAATGGTGGAGCAAGACGAGGAGGTCGACTCAAGGTGGCTAGAGATGGAGGAGGAAACGTAGAAGGAGATGGAAATCTAAGGTGAATTGAAAGGGGCAAAAGTTTAGGAAAAAAAGGAAAATTAATTAAAAATAATTTTCTAAATAAATATTATTAAAAAAATATCTACGTCAACACCGATTATCCTATGTTGCACCGCTTGCGTCCACGTCGGCAATTTCTAACAAAAATTAGTCTAATGGATTGAGCTGGCACCAATGAAAAAGCTTTAGGACTAAATTGTCCAAATAAAATGTTTAAGAACAAATTGGTACTAATATGATAGGTTTAAGACTTTTTTGGTACTTTTCTCCTGAAAACTTCTTTAGAACGAGGAAAAATGAAAAAGGTGGTCTCTTCACTTTGACTCAATGTGCAATATAATCCATAAACTTTTAGTTTGTTTAACATGGTTCCTAAAATTTAGCCCAAAGTGTAATGTCATCCTAAACTTTTAAATTTTTTTATATGCTCCCTAGATTTTTTTAGTACATGTTCAATTTATTCTTTGGCCATACAAGAATGTTTAATTTCGTCCTTGAGCTATAATTAATTGAAGGATAACATTGAACATTTTCATATAGTTCAGGGATGAAATTGAACATGTACTAAAAGTTTAGTGATCACATTCAACAATAAAAGTTTAGGGACTATGTTACACATTATGGTAAAGTTCATGATCCACATTGAACAAATTAAATATTTATGGATCACATTACATATTGAGCCAAAATTTGAGAACCATTTATATCATTGACCCTTATTGTAGATGGTTTGAAAAATAGGAATGGACTTGAGATAACGCCAATTTTCAACGAAATCTTCAACTTTACCATGTGTCGAAATGAAGAATTTTCAACCATGCTCAATTGAATGATTGACTTGGGCATTCTGAGATAGTCATTTAATGAATTCAAACCAAAGGTCAACCATCTTAATTGAAATATTTCTCATATTGTTAGTGTGAGAAGTGTCAAAAAAGTCGTAAACATATTATATTGGTACCATATCATTCCTAAACTTTTTTTTATGTCAATTCAGTCATAAACCTTTTACATTTGTATCAATTTAGTCCTAAACCTTTTGCATTGTGACAATTCATTCCTAAATCTCTTGCATTTATGTCAAATAAGTCAATCCGGCCAATTTGAACTTGAAATCACTGACGTGATGTCAATTGTCCTTCGGACCACAGCTGACGTTGACATGAATTTTTTAATAATATTTTAAGGCAATTTTGGTATTTTGGAAATATTTTAAAATATTATTAAAAATATTTAAATAATACTCAAAAATATCGATGTCAACGCTAACACCACATAGAATAATCAACATCCACATCAGCGATTTAGGCCGAAATTGGCCAAATTGACTCAATTGGAAAAAATAGAAAAGATTTAGAACCGAATTAGTATCAATGCAAAAGGTTTATAACTAATTGATACTAATAAAAAATGTTTAGGACTAAATTGGCATAAAAATATTAGAACTAAATGACACCAATGCAATCGGTTTATGACTTTTTTACACTTTTTTCTATTGTTGGTGGACACTGATTTAAATCATATATATAATATATATATATCATAGATATTAAAGAATGTACTTTTGGTTCTTGTAAAGCAATGAACAAAATTGGGGTAAACTATTTTAGGTTAGTGGTCAGGTATTGCCTCAGTCAGGTTTGGTACTTAACAGGTCTGCCATTCAAACATCTTAGAGTTAATTCCTTATATCGCCCGGTGAATTCGGATTCACCATAAAGTGGCTCACCAATACTTGAAACCAAACCCAAAGAGAAGGACAATCCCCCTCAATTTTCAGGTCAATCTGTTTATAAATTAAATGGTGGCAATAATGGCCAAACATGTAACTACACCAAAACACGAAACTTTACGTTTCATTGTTTCGTAACAATTTACCGGAAGAATTAAAAGGAAGGAAATTACAAAAAAATCACTCATCGAACTTTTGGTAGGATTTTCAGACCCTCTATTTATGTATCATCCTTATTATTGGTCCGAGGGATCTGAGCCACCTCGATTGGCTTGTGTCCCTGTGCTATATAGTGAACGAAAGTTGAAACGAGGTAGGAAAATTCATTAGTGTTTGCGTTCTTCTCAAGTTCAACAGAGATGGGAACCAGGTATGCTTGGTTCTAACAATAATCCATCACTATTCCACTCTCCGTTCTTATAGTAAAACGAAATGGCGGATCCTTTTCTTTAAACATGTCGAACTCTCATTTTGTACTTCAAAATTATTGCTTTCCGAGTGGGTCGGTCTAGCCAATTGGTATATAAATAAGGAAATGAAGAAAGGTTGGCTTTTCAGTTCGGATAACTTTTATGACGGAAAAATGACAATCAAAGGACAAAATTTCGTATGACGTGATTGACAGGGTGGCAGGTGAAGAAAAGTTAAGAGCACAGACACGTACCTTTCAGAGAGATTTTACCAAAAAATCTATCCTTTTCCAATCATCTCTCCACAAGAATGATTTGGGGATTAATAGCGAGAGCTAAAGTGTCGTTAAACATAATCTTCCACGGTTCAACTAGGACAACACGGCCCCTAGTCGACGACGCCAAAATATTTCGCTTCCCTCCCTGTTTAAACACCATCTTATTCGTACGTCCCGCCGTAAGTCCCTATAGTTGACCACACATGTTACAAACGAAGAATGTGACCCACTAGTTCACAGAGCTAAGTAGCATCGACATAGACATTGTAATCATTGAACCCTCACAGACACGCTAATGAATTCATTTAAAAAA
>JAGVVM010011702.1:0-13614 GCA_019149425.1 Psidium friedrichsthalianum
CCTCTCTCCTGGGGCTTCTGTTGAGATATATGAAAGAACTTTATTTTCAAGTAACAATTTCATGGGGACATGAAGGAGTGATGGCAACCATACATTGTCCTGGTATTCCTAGATAATAGGTACACATTATTCTCGGCCCTGCTATTATCTTGCTATATTCAATTGGGTTTGGACTACTTATAGACATATTTCAATTGAGATTCTATGCTCTAGATGAAAAAAAAATTGTGGTATCTAAGCGTCTTCCTTATCACAGTAGAAAAGAAGATAAATCTTTGTTTGATCTTCTCTTCCCTTTCTGACTTTTATGGGGTCATTTGTTTTGTTATGTAAATCGTAAGAAACCTTATACTGCTGAACAAATGAAAGCTTTGAAACATTTCTTGCTCTCTCGTTGTTTTAGGAAGATTATCTTATGTTTGTTGATGTTGACAGAGCTGATGTGTTGCGAGAAAATGCAGAACTATATGTGCTGCTTGTGATGCTGCTCATGCGAGATGGGCCAATCTCCTTGGGGTGCGTGCACTTCTTCATCCGAGATTAAGATTGCAGGATTCTGAGCAGACACAGCTTAACACAGGAATTTATATCTGCTACAGAGAAGGTGTGGTGACTCTTCCCATAGTCTTTGGTGAACTGCTTGGTGTATTATATGCTGTTATTATGTTGTCGTTGCTTTTTTTAGTACTCTGTATCTTGTGTATATTCAACAGATTGGTGGAAGATTGGGATATAGCATCAGGGGCACCTACAATCACAGGCTAAGTCCTTTGTCGTTTTCAGCACGAATCCGCGAGTTAGTATTATATGTATCTTGCTCTTCTTAAAACCTCTGCATTCTATGTTGTTCTTTTCTCGGTTAAATGTTTTGCCTATACTTGCTGTTGCAGATTGCACAAATTAGAGCGGTCTTGACCAGAAACGTGGGTTGAAGTTGATGTCCTGATGATTCCAGGCAATTATAAATGCACTATTTGCACTGATTCGTTATATACAGAGAGCATGGATGCTTCTGAAGTCAGCATGGTTGCTGGAAATGATGTTTCAAATGAGGCATCCACTGGACTATCGTTGACACAGCAGGAAACTCAAGCTGGGGGGATAGGGCAGGTGTTTCTTCAGAAAATTCCGACCAAGGAATATCTTCTCGCCTAACAAGTAACTCTGAAAAGAGCAAAGCAGACATCAATTCATCTTCTCAGGTCAATAACAGCACCGTTAAAGAGCGTGGGAAAATCTAGTTCTCAATCTCTTATATACAGAGGTGTTGGTTATCACATGGTGAACTGGTCAGTGACTTTCGTAGGCTTTTCCAATTGCTTTTTTAATTTTTCTACTGCAACATTTTTCTTCAGTGCGCAATATCTCAGATTTGTTTGCTTATGCTTGTGACCTTTATGTCAAATAATCTGGATTCGTAACTGTTATAAGAAAATAGGAACAGGTTTTGTTGTAGTCATGAAAGATCCTGCGTTTTATGTCTTTAGAGCCAAGCATTGACGCTACTTTTTTTTATGCACAGTGGCTTAATATTGGTGAAGATGTTGTCGGAGTATATTGATATGAATAACTATCTGCCGACACTTTCTTCAGAAGTGGTTCTTCGTGTTGTTGAGATACTAAAGCATTTCAACACGAGGACATGCCAGCTTGTTCTTGGGGCTCATGCCATGCAGGTATCAATACCTAATGCCATGCAGATACAAATTCTTAAATAGGTGTTACTCTTGGTCTGTTCGACCAATTTTTTTGTTTGGGTTGCATTAGTGGTCTTATGAGGATCGTCATTTGTAATGCTTTTGAACAAGAAACACATCTTTGGACAAGTCCTGTTAGTTTGTCTCTTTGCTCTCTCAAAGACTCTATATTGCCTCACCACTCCGTCTGCCTGTCTTACCACTCAATCCAAGGGAAGATGACAAGCATTTTAATCAGAATCCTCTCTTCAATACCTCTTCATGATAATCATTTCAGCAGCTTCTACGCTACCAAAGCTATACGAAGATCAAAATAAGCATTCTTCATTTTGGTCTCAGGCAAGGCAAATGTCACTAGTCACAAAGCTGGATTTGCTGATTCTTTTTCATCTTACACATTTGTAAATTTATTGATGTCTCGGAAACTTTATCCACTTTGTGTTATTAAGAAAGGGGTAGCAACTACTAGTGTTCTTACCTAGGCTATTGAGACTCCAGGAACACTCATTAGGTGGCAAGGAAAAAACGCTGTCAGAACTAGTTTGAACTAGCTGCACAGAGAGTGTTAAAGTGGAAGAAGAAGAAGAAGAGTTCAATAAGCGAAAAGTTAGGAATTAGTGAAGAAATTTTTAGTTCTATTTATTACTCCAGTCTGCACAACTATGAACAGAATTAACATTTACAGAGACATCTATCAAATGCAAGAAAGGTAACGATGACATAATTCATAAAATCAAAGTAAAAGTTAGATAGGCTATCTTTTTCTAATTTTCAAGTTTATGCCTAAAAGATTTCTTCCTCTTTTTTCCATCAGTTCCCATGGGCTGGTCCTCTTACATCAGATGTGCTTGCCTCTAGTCTCCTATGAGCAGCATGAGTGTGACCTGTTGCCTTAGCACACTTTTATTTTTTGGGTCCTAATTTGTACATCTACATGTGACATGTACAGCTTTTGCTCGCAGGTCCCACGACCTACTTATTATTTTCAGAGGGAAATGAACTTTGCACTCTTATTTTCTAGTATGTTGTTTATGTGATCCTGCAGGTGTCAGGGCTGAAGTCTATAACTTCCAAGCACTTGGCCTTGGCGAGTCAAGTCATCAGCTTCATACATGCCATTATTCCTGGTGAGGGATAACAAATCTACTGCCACTGCATAAGCAAGTTTTGTTCTTAAAGTAATGTTGCATCACTATCTTCCATGTCATTACAAATTACTGATGTTATGTTACCTTTTCCATTACCCTGCTTCTATGTTGTGCACTATGCCTCTGTTATCTTTGTGGGGAAACAATTGCTTTAAAAAAGCTTATATGAGGCTTGGTCCCGCTTTCATAGGGAATACATAATTGGTGAAGCTTCTATAATTTGATGTTGTTGTGATGTTTATGTTTCTTCCTCTTTTATTCTGTACATTATTGTGATCTTCAATAATTTTATTTGATATTACTTTCATGAGTTACTGTCTATGTGAGTCTTGGGTAGGTTTAGTTTCTTAATGAAGAAAATGATACCAAATGCTTCCACATCAATTAAAACAAAGAGGAAGCCTTCTTAGAACAGGTGTGCTTATCTTATGATGGATATGTAATTTGATTTTGTAGGGAATATATGGAGGGAGAAGCACATTGCAAATATATTCAATTTACAGTGATGATAGGCATGTGGATTCATTATCTAGGAATTATTGAGGCTTCAAAAACTGTTGCTAGGAAGTGGGATACACACTGTGTTTTGCTTCGAATTGTCAGTTAGATGAATGCAGTTTCTTAAAGTAAAGTTGATTCATGAAACAGAAGAAAGACCAATAGTCTTAGCTCGTTTTCTACAGTTAGTATTTTAGGCCAATTTTAAGCTTCTCATGGACATTTTGGAACAACCAGGCTTTAGTGATTCATATATAAATCACTGCTAATGTGTGGCGGCATAACTCTTGGCCATTTGTATTTATTTGTATCGTGATAGCTAACTGTGATGTAATTTTTATGTCCTTGCATGTGCATGATATGATCTTTTATATACTTTTATGTGCTAGAACCACGATTTGACCGTGTGAGTGCCTAAACATAGAACCTAGCATCTTTCATCTCTCTTTCTCTCTCTAATGCTTTTGCAAGTATCTCTTTTTGACATAATATTTATATTTTGTTGTTATGAGACAATGACGTATGTACTCATATGCTCATATTGGTCTGTGTAACGAAGAAATCAGGCGTATTCTCTTCATGAAAGTACCTGAAACTCGGAAGGCATTGTTGTTGTTAGAGATGGATCGAGTGGCACAGGTGAATAGAATATCTTCTACTTTTTTCATTGGTGATGGTGACATATTTCACATTAATGTTGTCGGTTTTATGATATATTGCCATTCATGCAAATCAATTTGGAGGACTAATTCAGTTTTAGAGGAGTTAAGTGAGATTTTTTATGCACTCTTAAGCAATCAGTTTCTTATGTGGTTTTTCCTTCCTGTTATCAGTGTATATAAGTCTTAAGTATCTGAATTCTTATTATTACTTAATCTGGTTTAACTACGAGATCGAATTTCAAATGCCTTTACCTTTCTGAGGAACAGGAGTATGCAGGATTGTGAATCATCTTTAAAGTCCTTAGTTTAGAGAACTCTCTTAATCCATAAAAATATTGCTAATCAGAAGGATGTTTGCCTTTACTTGAAATTTGAATTCACAGCAATGATGATTAGACAATTGCCTTTTCTAGGTTAGCACATAAGTTTTCATTATTAGATGAGGAATGCATGCTTGATGTTAATTCCTGTTTAATTAGGCTTTTATTTTGAGAAATGGTGGATATTCGTAGTTGAGCTATTTGGTTTCTTTTATGGTGCTTGGAGATTGTACTAATGTGTGAATCCTGTTTCCTTTTATCTTGGTTAAAATACCAATGGACTTTGATAAATTTGTTGACCCTTTATGTCTTTTCTTTCAGGATTATAAGGTTCATCGAGATGAAATTCATTCCAAGCTGGTTCAGATAATGAGAGAAAGGCTATTGGTCCATTTGCGTGGGCTGCAAAATATGTTCCAGAGTTGGAATAAAATTGATGATACCGATGCTCAGCCAAGTCAGTTTGTACGATCCCTTACGAAAGTGAGTTTCATTTCTGAGATATTGTGACTGTCTTCTTACATTTAATTTCTTTTGAACATGCATTTTGTTTGGACTCATATTCTGTTGTATCCGTATGTTGCAAAATATAGTAATTTAAATTGGAAAAAAGGATGTGGATGAGGCTGAACCTCTTTCATGTATGAGAGCTATAAAACCAATCCTGATGCATTGCACTGTGGGTGCCTTTTGCATGAGGCATCCTTTTTAGTGTAACTCCTGATGTATATTATTTCATCAAGTTGCACGTGCTCATGATCTTTGTATTGAAGGACAAGTGTAATTTGACGATTGATTTGGGTATTTGTACTTTTGGTGAACCCCATTCTTAATGGTCTACTTTGAGAAGTTCCAGAAGCTGGGTTGTGTCTTTACTTGGTTATGTGGTGTTTAAGTAGTGAATTAGATCTAAGAGTGCATCTGTCTTAACTATTTCAAGAATTAGCATAATATTTAAGAATTAAAAGTCGTTACCCTTGAACTTCTTTTATTGCAATCTTGAGGTTTAGTTTTGTATCTTAGGTAGTATGATGGAATTGTGTCATCTTGGATCCTAGGGAATAATGGAGTCCGGTCTTGTTGGATGAAAAGGTTGCGGTTCTATTATTTGATTGATACTTTGTCATGCGAGTCCTTATTTGTCCAACTCATTTGTCTATTTGAATCTTTCTTTCAGATTCCTATCCAGATTGGCCTCTCATTTTTCAAACTTACCTAGCTGAATAGTTTCATTTGAGAAGCGTGCATTACTTCTCTCTCTTTTTCCAAGCAATAGTGCTCATTTCATGATTTGTTACAATTAAATAGACTGCTGGTCTAACTAACTGATGATTCAACTAATTTATAGGAAGTTGGCTTTCTTCAACGAGTCTTGACTCGGACTTTGCATGAACCTGATGTTCAAGCAATTTTCAGGTAGAGTTTCACCTTTTCAGAACTATTAGTCTACTCATGTTTGTATCACTTGTTTATTTTTTGGCAAATTTTCTACGGCGGAAAAAAAGAATAACAAGCCAAACAGTAATTCAAAAAAAAAAAAAAAAGAACATCAAGTCCACATTCTTAAATTCAGAAGAAAAATGGAATCAATAGAAGATTCAGATCCTTTGAATGTTCTCTTAAGTTGTTCCTTCCAAATGTACCACAAGAGGCAAGGAGTTTACACAGTGTTTTGCTTAATATTGATGTTAATGCAATATCTTTCATCTTGTGCTTTATTATATCTTAGTTCTTTAACTTAGGTTGAACATTACCCCTCGAAATTCTTTTGTTACTTTTTAGTGTTCCACCTTTTTCTTTCCTCCTTTTTTGCCTATTAGCTTCTGATTCTCTCGAACCCAGAATTACCAATGTGCTATGACTAATCAGTACAGAGTACTTGAGGAGTATTAGCTCACCATACTGTGCGCTTACTCTTGAGTTTTAGTTTTCTATGTTAGGTAGCATGAAGGAATTGTGTCCTGTTGGATCGTAGGAAATAATGGAGTCCAGTCTAGTTAAGAATATGTTGAGAGATTGCTGTCACGCTTCTATGGTTCCTGTGAATAATATTCACAAGTAATCTTGAATGTTGGGGAGATATCTTCATGATGAAGTAGTTTCCTTCAACCTCCCCCATTTATTATCTCGAATGTGGCTGAAATCATGCACTGTGATATTCTTCCTTGCAAAAAATAGAGCAAGTGTCCAAGCTCTAAACTATTCCCATATTCTCCAGGCTAGAGTTTGATGGAAGACATTAGAACAATAGTTGACCTGTGGGCTGTAACATGAAGTTATCTGGTGTTATATTCTGACATGTCTGGATTGATAGATTAATGATGGTGTTATATTCTGCCATGTCTGGATTGATAGATTAATGATGTTAGAATCTTGGAGTGGCAGGCACATGATTAACTTTCTAGAGCTGTATATAAGTAGCTATTCTTTCATCATTAACCCGTTCAACAAAATAATGGAATTAGCTCTGTTACCTGATAGCTTCGTTTGTGGATTGCACCTTATTCTTTTGGGTTCTTTGTTCCCTTTTTGTTGTATTAGAGGTTGAGAACGTTCATATCATGTATTCAACTACTTGATTTTTTGCATCTTGCTACAGGCAAGTGGTCTCTATTTTCCATTCACAAATATCCGAAGCATTTTACAACGCATTAAAAAATTCAGAAGTGAGCTCACCAGATGCAAAGAAGAGGTAATGGCTTCTTAGTCAAGTTTGATATGTTACTTACATCTAGTACCTGTTTATTTGTCGTGAATAATTTTTTTTTTCTCTGTCTCATGGACAAACTGTTGCCAATTGTTTCTCTATTTTCAAACAACAGGCTTTGTCGGGATACACAACACATCCTGGGATGCATTCGGTCATTGCCTACTGGAGACTTGAGTGAATCTACCACTCCTAACTGGGGGAGACTTGATGAGTTCTTGGCTGAAAATTTTGGCACTGAAACTGGGTGAGATGTACAGTGAAATTGTCTTTCTTCTTCTTTTCCGGAATTTAAGGACGGCCATATTTGAGGAGCATTTTGGAGATGAGGCATTCTTTCCTTCCTTTGGTTGACGAGGTAACAGGTGAGCTAGCTCTGTTCCCTATTTTGATCTGTTGAATGCACATTTGAAATCATATGACAAAATGCTTTTTTATTGGAGTTTCTGAGCATTTTCCAGTAATTGACATCTGGGAACTTCACCTACTGGATACCATTTTATGGTTGCTGCATATTTGCTTGCATATAATGATATCTATATTAGTTGACAGTTCACCTTGATAGGTTTGAACCCATGCTTACTTCACGAGATGGAAGTAAACAAATTTTGAACCTTTGATGATGTTTCAACCACAGTAAATGCCTCCTTTCACTTATATGCAGCTTGTTCTTCTGCTTTGACGGGTGGGTAATGATGAACTTATGCGACTTCTGTGGCCGTCCAGGCTAACTTGTTGAGTCAGATAATCTTCAACTGAAGTGAAACCATAGCCAAACGAAGTGAGGGATCAATAACTAAACTGATCCATTTAATGGGTGTTTAGATAACAATATGGGTTTTACATCAGTTTACCTTCTATAACAGATTTGCAAATTTGCCTTTCAACTGTCAAGGATGAATGTCTAAAATTGTGCTATTACTCTTCAGGTAGTCTCGTCTACCTTGCTTGATTAATCTTTGATGTTTCCAGAAAGATTCTAGCTAAACCTAACATTTGGATTGAGTCATAGTTTTCATGTTCGCTTCTCCAGTAAAATTCGTGTGAATGTTAAGTAATTTGGTTCATGAAAGTGGGGTCTGACTGACTGCTGTGTCAGTACTTGAGTTTTCTTCTTTAAACAAATAAACTCGAGTGCATACAAAGTGAATTACAAAGTAAGGAATTATGACATTTCTATACCGTGTTCCTGCAAGTGAGCAATTCCCCTTATGGAATTATTATACTTAAAGAATGTTAGCTCTCCAATATGACAGGACCTGTTCATTTGTCCCATGCGAAAGAAGCACCAAAAAGCATTCATTGCTTTCATCTCTTTACAGTTCATCATCCTCTAGCAGTGACGACTATCAGGCTCTTGAAATTTTATGCTATTGTTTTTTATGACTTGCAGGTGTCTGTTATATATTTCTCCATCTGAATTATTAATGCATTGCGGCGGTGGAGGTTTATTGGCAAATTTTTTAGCAACCAGACTGAGAATATGATCCTTATGGCTACTAGGAGGTGATATCTTTTATGAAATTGGAATTTGTAAACATATAGAGGTTTCTCTTTTCGACTATAGGGTAACAGAACTGGTAATATTGGGTAGATTTTTTCCTTTCCAGGTGCATAGAAGGCATTTCTTGATATTGTATCACTATCTGTACTGCTCAATTTGAAATCATGAATGATAATTTTGTCTCTCCTATGTCCCAGAATAAGTTACTGTGTATACTTTGTATCTGCTAATAACTCCTTGTGGAAAAAGCTTTGATGGGCGACTCATTTGATGCATATGTAACTTGAAATGTTGTGCTTCATTCTTTGAACCATAATGCTGTCTCACTTGTTATGGCAATGTCAACGTGTCCTTTGAGTGAATGTCCAACTGCCTTGGGACTGAAGGCTTTCAATGGCTATATGACGCTATTTATCCATTCAGGTCACAATAATTTTTAGGGAGTTCACTTTTGATCCTTATTCTTTGATTACAACTTTAGTCTTATTACTATTCTTTGGTGACAATGTAAGTCCTTCAATCAAATTTCTGTTCAAAACTTATCGAAGATTGTCTGTACCGGCTGTTGACATGTGGCACTTATGTATACAAGTGTCTTAATTAAATTTTTGGTCCTGAGGGTGAGCGTTGAGTTCAATTCAACTTGAGAACTTGACTGATCGGCATGAACCGATCGTTTCAAGGCTGGTTCAGAGAGAAACTGGCCAAGGACCGGTTGGTTCCCAATTCCAGCCGGAATCACTGATTCTACCTGGAAACCAGTTCAACCAGCCACATATATATACAAGTGTCTTAAGTAAATTAAATTTTTGGTCCTGAGGGTGAGCGTTGAGTTCATTTCAACTTGAGAACTTGACTGATCGGCCTGAACCCATTGTTTCAAGTCCGGTGCAGAGAGAAACCGGCCAAGGACTGGAAGTCTGGTTCAGAGAGAAACTGGCCAAGGACCGGTTTGGTTCCCAATTCCAGCTGGAATCATTGATTCTACCTGGAAACCAGTTCAACCGGTCTGGGTTGAGCTGGTATCTTACCCTAAAACATAAGTATTAACAAAACCAGGCAGAGAGAGAAACATCCTTTGTAGAATGGCTTCAATTTGTTAGTAGTACCAGTTGCAGTAATGAATTGCCATCGCAGTACTACGAGAACGGCTACTCTGGAAGAGAAGTGAATCGAGCAGCCGTCGCATCCGATACTACTGGCAGTGTGGGTTCGCGTGGCGGCCGACAAGGCATAGTTGTTCAAGTCCGAGTGCAACAAGCTGAACAGGCAGGTTGGCGGCTTCTACAGTATGCTTCACTCTCCCTCGTCTGCTTCACCACCATTGCTCAATGCCTATACGGGCGTCATGTTTACCCTACCGCGTCGCGACCGAGATCCCCAACACCTGGAGAAAGCCTTAGTCATATCTCTCTCTCCCCTCTGCCCTTCTCGTTTTGGTTCTACTAGAAAACACTGATCCTCGATCCCTCAACCTTCAGGTGATAAGGTAATTTCTTCTACCGTCTTTCATTTTCTACGATGAATCTTTTGCTAGTGTCTGATGAGGGCGTAAGTTGGAGGATTTCTCAGAATTGAGAGCTAATTAGCAAAAGGGCACAAGTGGAATCTCGTACAGACGGATTATTTTGTAGAAAGGTACGATTTTTATGCCTGTAAAAGAGATCGTGGAGGATACAGTGGAAGGGGAAGGCGAGAATGGCGAAGAGAAAGTGTTGGGCTCGAGCCATATTTGTGCTTTTGGTCAGTTCTGGATTTCGAAGTTTTGGAACCCAAGAGTAATGTGGTTGGTTCCAATTTTTAGATCAAAAACCAATCACCCCTACTTGTACTTACAGGAATGAGCAAATATTAGTTCCCACACTTTGTTTGAGTAAAAGCTAGTTCCTATATAATTTTTCGACATAAACTTAATTCCTTTCCTCATATTTCCATTTGGAATCTTCGAAAATTGCCAAGTCAAAATCCACTATTACTTGGTGATTCCCAAACTTATTAGTGTGTTTAGTCAGATTAACAGTTTCATTAAAATTTAGTTTTGTTGTAAGTAATAATTAGGCATGTGTTGATTCTGTGTAGGTAGAGTACTCGCTCTTCCTTGGAGCCTACCCGACATGCACCAACTCCCAGTTTTTTGAACCTAGAACCTAGCCTATAGGATTATACAACTATTTTGAAACCTAGAATTTGTTGATTCCATTGATTCCAAAATATCTTTCACCTTTCTCTTAAAGGGTTAATACCACAAAAATATTAAATTGATTCACCTCTGACAAATTTACCTTAAATTGGTACATTTATGCCAAATTTAGTCTCCATTAGTTTCCCTTAATTGGGTTAATAACACGAAAACCCCAAATTGATACAACCGTGATAAATAGAGCGTACAAATTCCAAACTGGTACACCCGTTATTGCCACGTGTCATCCAATTTAATAACTTGATGGGTATACGACAATTAACAGAGGATAAGAAGGATAAGTTTGTCACAGGTGTGCCATTTTAGGATTTTTTGTGGTAAAAAAAAATAGTTTGGGTAAATCTATCATAAATGTATCTGTCATAAGTGTATCGATTTTATGATTTTTCATGATATTAACCATTTTTTAAAAATTTAAATAAAAGTTCCCACAATTCTACTTATTAACACATCAATATTCGATACAAAAGCTATAGTAAATCAAAAACACTAGTGCATAACATAATAAGGCCCATGTCTGTATCTGGTGTTAACAGAATTTTAAGAAATATTAAAAAGTAAAAATACAAAGTTAAATCTTACTTCCACCATTTTTCGTATTTGAACATGAAAAAATTAGAAGAACACCAGAAGTATCAAAAATTTGTGTACGACGCTCATTTTAGTGCCAAAAGTTTTTGCCGGATCACTTAAGTGTCACATCGAAGGAAAAAAATGACTTAAGTGCCTTTAGCGAGATATTCTAGTCAAAATTAATACATGGCATTTATAATTATATTTTAAATACAAAGTGGCACATTTTGAAAAAAATTTATGCCCACGTGAGCTGCCAAACTTTAAAAAAAATTAAAAAAAATTAATTTAGATTTATAAATAAGCTAAAAATAATTTTTTTTAAAACAAAAACTTTTATTTAAAATAAACTTAAAAAATTTAAAAAAAGGGGTTGGGGGGTCATGGTGAACTAGGGGGTGAGGGCTTGCACCACACTTGCCGCCTAATTTCCAATGTTGTGTTTTATTTATTTATTTATTTAAGGTTTTGAGCTTATTTTTAGATTTATTTTAAATAAAATTATAATAAAAATCAAATTTGAACAAAGAGAACGTCATCTTAGCCAAATCATTATCACGTAGGAGAGAAAAAATATTTAAAAACGTAGTATTTTTTGTTAGTCCAAATTAACAGAGTTAAAGAAATGACTCAATTGTATCAATTTGACAAGTTTTAGGACTTGAATGCATTTTTGTAAGTTTTAGAATTCAATCGTACTTTGCAATAAATTTAGGACCTCTAGTACGCATGTCATTTTTTTTGCAATTTTTAGCTTTTTTTATTTTTTTAATCTAATTAAGATTGTATGTTTTATTTTTTTTTATTAATTTTTCAACTTTTTATTTTTTTAATTGCTGACTGGACCTACAGTGAATCGCGTTAGTTTCAAAATATATAAAAAATAATGTTACGCCAGCTTTCCGGCCAAGCAAATCAGAGTTGGCATTTAAGGGCGTGAATGACAACAATTTTATTCCTGGGCTCTATTTTGTGGCTAGAAGTAGGCTTTTTTTTTTTTTCTATTCCTAGGACAATTTTTTGAGTGGAGATGCAATTTGATAACGGTACAAAATTTTTGTTATAGGGATAGAAATTCATTTCATAAAAACATAAACTTTCTACGGTTGGACAATTGGCAAATCGAAGACCGGTGAATGGAAGATGGCAATCGACGAGTGAATGGCAGTTGAGGACTAGAGGAAGGGGACTAGCGACTGACATATGGTGATCAGCAGGCAAGGATTAATGGCAAGCAGACGGCGATCGGAGGACGGGTGACTGATGGTAGGGATCGATGAACGGGTGATTGGCGTTAGGGACCGACAAATGGCGACAGGTGAATGGCGGACAGGTGACAGTGGATGGGCCACTTGCAGACTGACAGATGGCGAACAGGCGACCGATGGCAAGCATGCGAGAGAAAGGGAGACCGCACGTGAGAGAGAGGGAGAACAATGAAAAGAATATTTCTGTTTCTGTTCCAAAAATAGAAAAATAGAAAATTTGTACTATTTATTTCTACTCCAAATTTATTTATGGGCAAAAAATTTATCCCAACATTAAAAAAAAATGACATTCCGTTATCAAACAAATTTCTGTTCCAAATATGTTCCCAAGAATAGAAAAATAGAAAATAGGGAACAAAACTATTGTCATATGCCTAAGTGATCGTTTCTAAAAATATTCTCCTTGAAAAATGATTATCGAGAAATTTTGGTATCAAAGTGAGCGCCGTACATAACTTTTAGCATTTATACTGTTATTCTCCTTGACAAAATTTGTAGAGAAAAAGAGAAAATTATAAATAGATTAATACATATGTGTGTGTTACACCCGCATCGAGGACAAAATATATTTTGCAAAGTGGAGTTGATCCCAAACCTTAGAACCTACACTGTACTCATCACTTTCACAATTCTAGAACTTATAACACATGCTGCGACCCCCCCCTATCCACACACCAGAATCTATCTGGCCTAGCACCACATAGCATAGGCATTTTCAACTCAGATTCTTCTAGACATAAAGGATTACCTCTAAAAAAAACGTGGATAACTTTAGTGGTATTTATGACCTCACAATCTACTGACACAAATGTTATCGGACTATTTATCGGAATTCTGCCTATTATTAGATAATATGCTCCAAAGCCGCACACATTGATATTTCGACGGAACTAGAAGAGACCAAGGGGGCAGGGGGGAGGAGAGAAGAGAAATACATAGATCAAATAGAGAGAGAGGAGGAGAGATGAAAAGACAGCAACGTGGGGTGTCGAAAACTGTATTCGTCTCGAGAAAAAAAAGACCTCGAGTCGAGGGGG
>JAGVVM010011703.1:0-11443 GCA_019149425.1 Psidium friedrichsthalianum
AAATTTTTCAAATAATCTAAAAACGAGATTAACAAAGAAAACCTCAATTCTAGATTGAATTTTCAAAATTTATTTCTGTCAAATAAAGAGAAAATTAAAAGAAAAAATGTTGACTATTTTTTCGTATTTTTGTGGCCTCGAATGCTATTTTTTCTATCAATTTTCTAGTATTTTTCTAATTTCTGAAAAATATTAAAAAATGCAAAATTAAGGAAAATTATTTTTTGTTCAAAAATGGTTGCCTAGGCTTGGCCAAGGCTTCTAAATTTGATTTTGTCATTTTGTCATTTTTTTTCTTGATTTTTATGAATTTTTGAAAATAAAATGCAGGAAAATATTGAAAATATTTTTTGTTCGAAATTGGTTCCCTAGGCTAGGCCAAGGTCTCCAAATTTGATTTTTCAATTTTATAAATTTTGATGAATTTTCTAAAAATTTTCTAAAAATAAGATTGGCCAAAAATCAAGTGTCAACAAATGGGTGGGCTATTTTAACAAGCTTTATAATGGGAAGAGCGATAGAAGTGAGGTGGATTTGATGAACGCTTCTGATGAGTTAAATAGAAGGTTTATGCGTAGAATTAGAGTACAAGAAGTTAATGATGCTTTAAAGAAGATGAAGACTGGTAAAGCCTTAGGACTAGATGGTGTCCCTATTGAAGTATGGTTATGCTTAGAGAATGTGGCAATAAGTTGGTTAACTAAACTATTTAACAGGATTCTCCAAGCTAATAAGATGCCTGATGAATGGAGGAAGAATATGATTGTGCCTATCTATAAGAACAATGTGGATATTCAGAACTGTTGCAACTATAGAGGCATTAAGCTTATAAACCATATAATGAAATTGTGAGAAAGAGTTATTGAGCATCGTTTGAGAGTAGAAACCAAGGTCTCTGTAAATCAATTTGGATTTATGCCAAAAGATCTACCATGGAGACTATCTTCTTAATACGACAGTTGATGGAGAAATATCGAGAAAAAAAGAAGGATCTACATATGGTGTTTATTAACCTCGAGAAGGCATATGATAGGATTACAAAAAAAGTTTTATGGTGGATTCTTAAGAAGAAAAACGTACCCTTAAAGTATGTAGAGGCAATGAAGGATATGTATGATGGTGTTACTACATGTGTGAAGGCTTGTAATAGCACATCAAGTTATTTTCCAATCACAGTGGGTTTACATCAAGGTTCGGCTTTGAGTCCTTATCTTTTTGCACTAATTATGGATGAGCTAACAAAAAATATCCAAGATGAGGTGCCGTGGTGTATGCTATTCGCAGATGATATTGAACTTATTGATGAGACTAGGGCTGGGGTCAATGCTAAATTAGAATTATGGAGAAACACGTTAGAGTCCAATAAATTTACGTTAAGTCAGAGTAAGACGAAATACATGAAGTGTGAGTTCACCACGACAAGAGGAGATGATCAAGAATTTGTGGATATGCTTAGACAGGAGGTACCTAAGAAAAATGCTTTCAGATAGTTGGGATCAATTTTGTAAAAGGGGAAAAGATTGATGAGGATCTTAGCCATAAAATCAAAGCAGGTTGGATGAAATGGCGCAGTGCATGCAGAGTTTTTATGTGATCGCAAAATTCCTCTTAAGTTAAAGGGAAAATTTTATAGAACAGAGATAAGACCTGTAATACTATACGGAGCTTAATGTTGGCCAATACAGAAGCAACATGAACGTAAAATTGGGGTAGCGAAAATGAGGATGTTAAGGTGAATGTATGGTCATATAAGGATGGATAAGATAAAAAATGACGATATTCGACGAAAAGTTGAAATAGCACCGGTGGCGGAGAAAATGAGAGAACATAGATCGAGATGGTTTGGACATATTCTCCGTAGACCCCTAGATGCTCCGATAAGAAAAGAAGTGTGTTACCGAGAACACGATATGAAGAAAGGACGAGGTCGGTCGAAACTTACTTGGGGGAAGGTAGGAAAATAAGATTTAATGGAGTGGGAAATAGATTGGTGTACAGTCTATCTTAGGACGGAGTAGAGAAAAGTTATCCGCATTATAGAGGGGAGGATTTTATATGTCCCAGAGTGCCATATTGAATCCTTTCTATTTATTTATATTTATTTATTTATTTATTTATTTTTGGGGTACCCATGTTTTTGTTTTTATTTTTTAGTATATTTTAAGTTTTTCGTTTTGGGTTCATCGATCGCCGATCCTAATTGGTCTGGAATAAATGTGATGATGATGTTGTTGTTGTTGTTGCTCTTTAGCTGTCACGCCAATAAGAAGGTATGATGAATTACTCATGAAAGAGTGTAAATTATATATTTCCTGTTGACATTTGATTTTAATCATTTTTTCTCTTTTAAAATTAATAAAAATATCCATAAAAATTTTTAAAATTGAAAAATCAACTTTGGGGACCTTGGCCAAGTCTAGAAAACCAATTTTGACCAAAAAATAAATTTTCATATTTTCAGTATTTTCTTGCGTTTTTTATTTTCGAAAATTCATAGAAAATAAAAAAAAATGAGAAAATTGCAAAATCAACTTTGGAAGCCTTCGCCAAGCTTAGATTACCATTTTTGAACAAAAAATAATTCTTCACATTTTTGCATTTTTTAATATTTTCAGAAATTAGAGAAATATTTGAAAATTTATAAAAAAAAATAAAAATATAAAATATAAATAATATATATATATATATATATATATAGCATTTGAGGCCATACAAATTCATAGAGCACATACAGCAAAATCGTGGGAGGGAGCTTCAAAGGAAAAAGAAAAGAGCGTGGAGGAAGAGAGAGAGTTTGGTGTTCTTCTTGCAAGTCTTGGAGTTCACACATGACGGATCACAAGGCTGGACAATTCATTCATGGCCACATCGAAGCTCCGCATTTAAACTAGCAACAAATCCATTCTAAAAGGAAGGCACATCCATGAAAGGTCGTGCATGATGAGTTTGCAAAAAGAGAAGTCTTTCGCTAGGAACTCTCTCATCGGATTCAACTATATACGTACGCAAGTGGACTCAAAAGGCCTAATAGAAATCTCATTAAGCTCCATCCGGTGAACACCCGAGATAGTGAGCCGACCAATTTGGCGGGAAGTGTGCGCCATCGAGTATCGGCGTTGTTATGCCCACAAATCATCACGTGCACTGCTGTTGTTCCGAGAGGTCCAATCACTATTCTAAGCTTCACATACCGAAAGCAATCCGTTCCCGCACTCCGAGCCTTGCACGGATGATGTTCTCGCCCGTTCTCGGACGCTAAAAAATCATAAAATTGCCCGCTGGAATTCTGTGATTTATGGTCATCCCTGTGGAGTTCAGAAAGTCAAAGATCTGAGATAAAAGGATCAGAAAGATTCCACATTCGGGACAACTCATCACCCTGACCATGACCAAGAAGCCATCACGATGCTACAGTGGATGATGTAAAGTGTTCAAAGTTGGTTGGCATGTACTTTCTTGTGATATGAGTACACGTTGAGGCTGGTTGGTATTGAAAAGCGGATGGAGAATCAGCAGTATACTTGGAGGGTTTCATGGTCTTATCAGAGGCAAGCAAAAGAGAATTAAAAAAAGGCAAGAGTGAAGGGCTCCAAGGGCAGTCCATTCTTTGTGGCTCCTCTCTTTCTGTTTGCATTGGCAGTATCGATTGAACGCTGGTCCCTTCACCCAATCGCAGCCGAAGAAGTTCCTCGAAGTAGCTCCGCTAAATGAGCAGCCCCAAGATCGAAATCGTGAACACCGATATGAAGGACAACATGAAGAACGACGCTATCGCCATCGCAAAAGCCGCAACCAGCAAGCACAAGGTAGAGAAGGACATCGCCGAGCAAATCAAGAAGGAGTTTGACAAGAAGCACGGACCCACTTGGCGTTGCATCGTCGGTTGCAAATTCGATTTCACCATCCCCTCCAAGATCAAGGCATGGGTCTATGCCGAACTTGGGAACCCCAGCGATGTCTAGAAGCTAGCTTCAGATGTCAGGGTTCCTGAGATTAAGGAAGACCATGTCCTTGTTAAGGTTGTTGCGACTGCCCTGAATATTATGATGGCAAGAGAGCTCGCGGCTTCTTAAAGGACAACGAGTCTCCACCGTCGATTGTGCCGGGCTACAATGCGGCCGGTGTGGTGGTGAAAGATGGGGTTCGCACGAGGAGAAGCTCACTTTGAGGAGAAGGTAACAAGGTTTCGGAAGCGAATTTCCTGATGAATGTCGTTGATGAATGGCCTGCGCCTAAACGGATCCACACTTGCTATATCGTGAAGTATCGCTCTCATGAGGACCCACCAATAAAAGTCAAAATTGAGCGGGCTGATAAAGGGATTCAGCGGAGGAATCTAGCCAAGTTCCAGACCACGATGGGCAGAGTTCTCTCTGGCTCGAAAAACCTTCATTCATGCTGGGGATGGAGAGTTCCTAGAGCGGTTGCTCAGGAGGTAATCGAGAGGGAGGTCGCGAGCTCATTGTTGCTATCCGTGATAGATCTGAGCAGTTCCAAGCTTCAGCATAGCTTCACCAGAGCATTAAGCAGTTCCCTGACCTTCGTCAAGCCATTGTCATCATCGTCTCCGCACGAAAAATAGGTCTATATTCTCCCTCTCGATCCTACTATGTTTTTGCGATTGTCTTACGGTGATTTTTATTTTGGCTCGGTTCGACTTCAGTCGAACGAGCCAAACTAGATAGTTTGTGACGTCAATGGTTGTTCATACAGCCTACATTCAGCATTTGCCTCATCCAGTTTGGTAGTTAGACGAATGATGTTCGTTTTTTGTAGATTTTTTGCATCTGTGCATAATGATTTCAACTAAATGCCTGATTCAAATCCATATCACAATCGAGTGCCTCTATCGTGTCGTACGTCCATTTCATTGTTTTGCATAGCATTTTGCACAAATATTGACTCGATTCTACCGCTTTTCATGCCTCGATTTGATCCAAATCGGTTCGGCCGAGGCTCGGCCAAACCGTGAGGATTGAGAGAGCGACAGCCATCGACTGATGGTAACTCGCGGCTCGAAGCCTACATGGACGTCACTGTGGAGGATTTCCTTGAGCTGCCGTTGTGGCCCAATAGGTCCTGGAGGAAGCTTCTGTACAGGGCGGAGGCTCCCAGCTTCCTCAGTGCCCTTTCGCTAGTAGTTCAGCAGCAGCATAATCACGTCAGCCGAGTAAAAGAGGATGGAAGTTCAACATATTGCTCTAGCAGGCCAAGCATACATACTCCGCTCGCATTTGGATCATCACCCAATCTTGAATCGCCAGCTTAGAAGTGAATCTATTAGAAAGGATGGAGACGACCCTGTTCATGCCATCCGACAATTTCCACGATCCATGCACAAAGTAACTTTTTCAACTAAAGATAAACCGAAGCTTCTCAGCCAGCTGACTTCGTTACTTGCTGATGTGGGTATGAAAATCCAAGAAGTACACGTGTTTCCTTCAATAGACGGTTACTCTTTGGATGTCTTTATGGTGGATGGTTGGCCTTATGAGGAAACAGAGCAGCTCAGAATTGCATTGGAGAAGGAAACTTTGAAGTGTGAGAAGCATGCTCAGACAAAATCTCATGCATCACCTCATTTGAGCAATGTGGAGCAAGCAGGAATAAAGACGGAACATGATTACGTGCCAATCCCAAATGATGGAATCAATGTTTGGGAGATTGGTTTAAATAATGTGAGATTTAGAGAAACGGTTTGCACCAGGATCTTATGATAAGATCCTGGTGCAAACCGTTTCTCTAAATCTCACATTATTTAAACCAATCTCCCAAACATTGATTCCATCATTTGGGATTGGCACGTAATCATGTTCCGTCTTTATTCCTGCTTGCTCCACATTGCTCAAATGAGGTGATGCATGAGATTTTGTCTGAGCATGCTTCTCACACTTCAAAGTTTCCTTCTCCAATGCAATTCTGAGCTGCTCTGTTTCCTCATAAGGCCAACCATCCACCATAAAGACATCCAAAGAGTAACCGTCTATTGAAGGAAACACGTGTACTTCTTGGATTTTCATACCCACATCAGCAAGTAACGAAGTCAGCTGGCTGAGAAGCTTCGGTTTATCTTTAGTTGAAAAAGTTACTTTGTGCATGGATCGTGGAAATTGTCGGATGGCATGAACAGGGTCGTCTCCATCCTTTCTAATAGATTCACTTCTAAAGCTGGCGATTCAAGATTGGGTGATGATCCAAATGCGAGCGGAGTATGTATGCTTGGCCTGCTAGAGCAATATGTTGAACTTCCATCCTCTTTTACTCGGCTGACGTGATTATGCTGCTGCTGAACTACTAGCGAAAGGGCACTGAGGAAGCTGGGAGCCTCCGCCCTGTACAGAAGCTTCCTCCAGGACCTATTGGGCCACAACGGCAGCTCAAGGAAATCCTCCACAGTGACGTCCATGTAGGCTTCGAGCCGCGAGTTACCATCAGTCGATGGCTGTCGCTCTCTCAATCCTCACGGTTTGGCCGAGCCTCGGCCGAACCGATTTGGATCAAATCGAGGCATGAAAAGCGGTAGAATCGAGTCAATATTTGTGCAAAATGCTATGCAAAACAATGAAATGGACGTACGACACGATAGAGGCACTCGATTGTGATATGGATTTGAATCAGGCATTTAGTTGAAATCATTATGCACAGATGCAAAAAATCTACAAAAAACGAACATCATTCGTCTAACTACCAAACTGGATGAGGCAAATGCTGAATGTAGGCTGTATGAACAACCATTGACGTCACAAACTATCTAGTTTGGCTCGTTCGACTGAAGTCGAACCGAGCCAAAATAAAAATCACCGTAAGACAATCGCAAAAACATAGTAGGATCGAGAGGGAGAATATAGACCTATTTTTCGTGCGGAGACGATGATGACAATGGCTTGACGAAGGTCAGGGAACTGCTTAATGCTCTGGTGAAGCTATGCTGAAGCTTGGAACTGCTCAGATCTATCACGGATAGCAACAATGAGCTCGCGACCTCCCTCTCGATTACCTCCTGAGCAAACCGCTCTAGGAACTCTCCATCCCCAGCATGAATGAAGGTTTTTCGAGCCAGAGAGAACTCTGCCCATCGTGGTCTGGAACTTGGCTAGATTCCTCCGCTGAATCCCTTTATCAGCCCGCTCAATTTTGACTTTTATTGGTGGGTCCTCATGAGAGCGATACTTCACGATATAGCAAGTGTGGATCCGTTTAGGCGCAGGCCATTCATCAACGACATTCATCAGGAAATTCGCTTCCGAAACCTTGTTACCTTCTCCTCAAAGTGAGCTTCTCCTCGTGCGAACCCCATCTTTCACCACCACACCGGCCGCATTGTAGCCCGGCACAATCGACGGTGGAGACTCGTTGTCCTTTAAGAAGCCGCGAGCTCTCTTGCCATCAATAATATTCAGGGCAGTCGCAACAACCTTAACAAGGACATGGTCTTCCTTAATCTCAGGAACCCTGACATCTGAAGCTAGCTTCTAGACATCGCTGGGGTTCCCAAGTTCGGCATAGACCCATGCCTTGATCTTGGAGGGGATGGTGAAATCGAATTTGCAACCGACGATGCAACGCCAAGTGGGTCCGTGCTTCTTGTCAAACTCCTTCTTGATTTGCTCGGCGATGTCCTTCTCTACCTTGTGCTTGCTGGTTGCGGCTTTTGCGATGGCGATAGCGTCGTTCTTCATGTTGTCCTTCATATCGGTGTTCACGATTTCGATCTTGGGGCTGCTCATTTAGCGGAGCTACTTCGAGGAACTTCTTCGGCTGCGATTGGGTGAAGGGACCAGCGTTCAATCGATACTGCCAATGCAAACAGAAAGAGAGGAGCCACAAAGAATGGACTGCCCTTGGAGCCCTTCACTCTTGCCTTTTTTTAATTCTCTTTTGCTTGCCTCTGATAAGACCATGAAACCCTCCAAGTATACTGCTGATTCTCCATCCGCTTTTCAATACCAACCAGCCTCAACGTGTACTCATATCACAAGAAAGTACATGCCAACCAACTTTGAACACTTTACATCATCCACTGTAGCATCGTGATGGCTTCTTGGTCATGGTCAGGGTGATGAGTTGTCCCGAATGTGGAATCTTTCTGATCCTTTTATCTCAGATCTTTGACTTTCTGAACTCCACAGGGATGACCATAAATCACAGAATTCCAGCGGGCAATTTTATGATTTTTTAGCGTCCGAGAACGGGCGAGAACATCATCCGTGCAAGGCTCGGAGTGCGGGAACGGATTGCTTTCGGTATGTGAAGCTTAGAATAGTGATTGGACCTCTCGGAACAACAGCAGTGCACGTGATGATTTGTGGGCAT
The DNA here is from genome assembly GCA_019149425.1 of Psidium friedrichsthalianum. Lineage (NCBI taxonomy): Eukaryota > Viridiplantae > Streptophyta > Magnoliopsida > Myrtales > Myrtaceae > Psidium > Psidium friedrichsthalianum. The sequence goes on from JAGVVM010011703.1 coordinate 8,314, forward strand.
AACAACGCCGATACTCGATGGCGCACACTTCCCGCCAAATTGGTCGGCTCACTATCTCGGGTGTTCACCGGATGGAGCTTAATGAGATTTCTATTAGGCCTTTTGAGTCCACTTGCGTACGTATACAGTTGAATCCGATGAGAGAGTTCCTAGCGAAAGACTTCTCTTTTTGCAAACTCATCATGCACGACCTTTCATGGATGTGCCTTCCTTTTAGAATGGATTTGTTGCTAGTTTAAATGCGGAGCTTCGATGTGGCCATGAATGAATTGTCCAGCCTTGTGATCCGTCATGTGTGAACTCCAAGACTTGCAAGAAGAACACCAAACTCTCTCTCTTCCTCCACGCTCTTTTCTTTTTCCTTTGAAGCTCCCTCCCACGATTTTGCTGTATGTGCTCTATGAATTTGTATGGCCTCAAATGCTATATATATATATATATATATATATTATTTATATTTTATATTTTTTTTTTTTTTTATAAATTTTCAAATATTTCTCTAATTTCTGAAAAATATTAAAAAATGCAAAAAATGTGAAGAATTATTTTTTGTTCAAAAATGGTAATCTAAGCTTGGCGAAGGCTTCCAAAGTTGATTTTGCAATTTTCTCATTTTTTCTTTATTTTCTATGAATTTTCGAAAATAAAAAACGCAAGAAAATACTGAAAATATGAAAATTTATTTTTTGGTCAAAATTGGTTTTCTAGACTTGGCCAAGGTCCCCAAAGTTGATTTTTCAATTTTAAAAATTTTTATGGATATTTTTATTAATTTTAAAAGAGAAAAAATGATTAAAAATCAAATGTCAACAGGAAATATATAATTTACACTCTTTCATGAGTAATTCATCATACCTTCTTATTGGCGTGACAGCTAAAGAGCAACAACAACAACAACATCATCATCACATTTATTCCAGACCAATTAGGATCGGCGATCGATGAACCCAAAACGAAAAACTTAAAATATACTAAAAAATAAAAACAAAAACATGGGTACCCCAAAAATAAATAAATAAATAAATAAATATAAATAAATAGAAAGGATTCAATATGGCACTCTGGGACATATAAAATCCTCCCCTCTATAATGCGGATAACTTTTCTCTACTCCGTCCTAAGATAGACTGTACACCAATTTATTTCCCACTCCATTAAATCTTATTTTCCTACCTTCCCCCAAGTAAGTTTCGACCGACCTCGTCCTTTCTTCATATCGTGTTCTCGGTAACACACTTCTTTTCTTATCGGAGCATCTAGGGGTCTACGGAGAATATGTCCAAACCATCTCGATCTATGTTCTCTCATTTTCTCCGCCACCGGTGCTATTTCAACTTTTCGTCGAATATCGTCATTTTTTATCTTATCCATCCTTATATGACCATACATTCACCTTAACATCCTCATTTTCGCTACCCCAATTTTACGTTCATGTTGCTTCTGTATTGGCCAACATTAAGCTCCGTATAGTATTACAGGTCTTATCTCTGTTCTATAAAATTTTCCCTTTAACTTAAGAGGAATTTTGCGATCACATAAAAACTCTGCATGCACTGCGCCATTTCATCCAACCTGCTTTGATTTTATGGCTAAGATCCTCATCAATCTTTTCCCCTTTTACAAAATTGATCCCAACTATCTGAAAGCATTTTTCTTAGGTACCTCCTGTCTAAGCATATCCACAAATTCTTGATCATCTCCTCTTGTCGTGGTGAACTCACACTTCATGTATTTCGTCTTACTCTGACTTAACGTAAATTTATTGGACTCTAACGTGTTTCTCCATAATTCTAATTTAGCATTGACCCCAGCCCTAGTCTCATCAATAAGTTCAATATCATCTGCGAATAGCATACACCACGGCACCTCATCTTGGATATTTTTGTTAGCTTATCCATAATTAGTGCAAAAAGATAAGGACTCAAAGCCGAACCTTGATGTAAACCCACTGTGATTGGAAAATAACTTGATGTGCTATTACAAGCCTTCACACATGTAGTAACACCATCATACATATCCTTCATTGCCTCTACATACTTTAAGGGTACGTTTTTCTTCTTAAGAATCCACCATAAAACTTTTTTTGTAATCCTATCATATGCCTTCTCGAGGTTAATAAACACCATATGTAGATCCTTCTTTTTTTCTCGATATTTCTCCATCAACTGTCGTATTAAGAAGATAGTCTCCATGGTAGATCTTTTTGGCATAAATCCAAATTGATTTACAGAGACCTTGGTTTCTACTCTCAAACGATGCTCAATAACTCTTTCTCACAATTTCATTATATGGTTTATAAGCTTAATGCCTCTATAGTTGCAACAGTTCTGAATATCCACATTGTTCTTATAGATAGGCACAATCATATTCTTCCTCCATTCATCAGGCATCTTATTAGCTTGGAGAATCCTGTTAAATAGTTTAGTTAACCAACTTATTGCCACATTCTCTAAGCATAACCATACTTCAATAGGGACACCATCTAGTCCTAAGGCTTTACCAGTCTTCATCTTCTTTAAAGCATCATTAACTTCTTGTACTCTAATTCTACGCATAAACCTTCTATTTAACTCATCATCAGAAGCGTTCATCAAATCCACCTCACTTCTATCGCTCTTCCCATTATAAAGCTTGTTAAAATAGCCCACCCATTTGTTGACACTGATTTTTGGCCAATCTTATTTTTAGAAAATTTTTAGAAAATTCATCAAAATTTATAAAATTGAAAAATCAAATTTGGAGACCTTGGCCTAGCCTAGGGAACCAATTTCGAACAAAAAATATTTTCAATATTTTCCTGCATTTTATTTTCAAAAATTCATAAAAAATCAAGAAAAAAAAAATGACAAAATGACAAAATCAAATTTAGAAGCCTTGGCCAAGCCTAGGCAACCATTTTTGAACAAAAAATAATTTTCCTTAATTTTGCATTTTTTAATATTTTCAGAAATTAGAAAAATACTAGAAAATTGATAGAAAAAATAGCATTCGAGGCCACAAAAATACGAAAAAATAGTCAACATTTTTTCTTTTAATTTTCTCTTTATTTGACAGAAATAAATTTTGAAAAATTCAATCTAGAATTGAGGTTTTCTTTGTTAATCTCGTTTTTAGATTATTTGAAAAATTT
>JAGVVM010011705.1:0-12341 GCA_019149425.1 Psidium friedrichsthalianum
AAACAAATTTACTCTAATTCTTCTTTATGAAGTTTTTTCATTAAAACGAAATAAATTAGAAGTGTTAGGAAAAGATTAGCTAAACCTGGAAATTTGTTGTTGCGTGGTGTCATTCCCACTTAGTTGGATGTCTCATCCTAAATAAACCAATTAATGTTCCATAATCATTGGTTCACCCCTATATATTTATATAGTTTATCACAAATATTTACAAACTAATTCTACCTTTTTTGGACCTTTCTTCAAATTTTTCAAGCTCATTGTAAGTGGTCCCATAAATGTTAATGTATCCTCCCAATCCTTTGTTGTTGATATCGGTAGGGGATAAATACTCTCTGTATTGGACTTGGCTCCCCTTATTGAGGAAAATGTTGATTGTCATCATTTAACGTTAACTCTCCAATCTGCATAATCATGAGGATCAGGATAATTGGACTCCCCCAATATGCTTTTTTGCCTCTATCCTAGTCTACTTCCTCTTGTCATTTTTTGGGGGGGGGGGGGGGGGGGGGGCTATATAAAAAAAACATATGTAAAGCCAAAATATTGGTATGAAAAAAAAAGGAGATAATAAATATGAAAATAGGAAATTACAGGACCAAAATGTAATTGAAACTTGCGCAATTTGAGAGAATTGAGATGAAGAGAGAATTTTTGTATGAAAAATGAAAGATGGAATGAATATTTATAATTTTTTCATTATCAGAATTTTTATTTTTTTTTAATGTTGAATTTCCAACGGCTCCAAACCAGCAGTTCGAACCAACGGTTTTAGAACCATACCCCTTATGTCCACGGGCAGTTTGGAACCGGAACGGGGCCGCTTCTGGGTTTGACTAGGCCGGGGGTTCTAGCCCAAACCGCCATGCCTGCCAGGCCCACCCACTACAACTCAAAAGTGACAAGGTACGCACGTTTGACCTGGCTCCCTCCGCAAAGATGTGATCCCCAACTGTCGGCGACAATTAATCTCAAGGAAAAGGACTATGTTGTCATTTGTCCTTGATTGTTGCAGAAAGGAATGGAGCAAGAGCACGTCTCCCAAAATCACCACGTATTTTGCATCGTAATAAAATGGAGACAACAATATATCGATCGTTATGCTTCTCGGGTGATGCTTGTCACTTCGAGAAATATTAAAATATGTCTACAAAAATACATGCAGAACTTAACTTAGTAAATCATCTTCGGCACCCAATGAAATTATCACATCATCACCATATCAATTTATTAGCCTTACTTGTAAACTATCATTTTGTCCTTTAGTCTCTTACTTCGGAAATTCGGAGACACATAAAACGTCATTGACGATTGGATGGACACGTGTGGGGCAAACATTGTACAAAAGTGGGACCTAATGATTTAAAGTTTACGGTGGTGATTGCGACCTCGCAGGACTTCTCCATTTATAAATGTGGTCCCACATGCTCATACATTACATTACTCCTTAGTCCAAAGTCCAACAAGGCCATCTTCTCTTCATTCTTGATTGCGCTTAGGCAACCCTCGATGAGGGTCGCTTGGGTCATGTAGCACCAGGCAGCCATCGCTAGGGTTGCTATGCTATCGCCTGGATAGCGCACCCCAGGCGTCGCACAACCCAAGTATCTTAGGCGACTTTGCCTAGGTCGTCTTTTGCTAGCCAAATTTGGCCTCATTGGCCTTTCACCTGCCCTTCACCGGTCCTTCACCGACCACCCCGAAGAAGAAGACAGTATATTGTGGGCGGTTAATAACAAAAAAAAAAGTAATGAATCATAATTAGAGTCAATATTATAGGAACAAGAGTGTTCCCATGGGCAATAACCCAAATGTTTTTGAAAAGCTACAACAGACTACATTACTGAAATAACGGTGGAATTGTGATTACATGGAAATGAAAATCTTGCCTCGACTAATGATTTCCCTTAAAGATGAGAATGGTGACTAAGTGGGGTGCCTCAAGAGCCAAGAGGTATCAGATCTCAAACCTTAAATTTAGATGGAAAAATTAGTAATTACACCAAAGTCAACTTTTCTTTTCTTTTTCTTTCTTATAAAAATGCCTGGACTTTCCTTTTGTGGTAAAAATAATCAATAGATTAAAAAAACCTGACGGGAAAAAAAGTAAATGTGTGCGCGGGCTTTTTTGTTTTCCAAAACATTGAATAAAATATTGAGCCTTCTCATGACCCTCCCCAACTAATATTTTACATAATTCCGTCGTTTTCATTTACGTAGTTGAACAAGTGAGGCTTTATCTTAAGAACCACTAATGAACTTGTGAAGATGATGGATGAGGTATGATGACGAAGGAATCAATGGTAGTGTTTGAAACCACCTATAATGTAGAGGCATTTACATTATTTTTCAGAAAGTATTATCTAACAAGTTTGAGAAAATTATTGAAAAAGTCCTAAATATATTATAATTATGTCAATTTAGTTCTAAACATTTTTTTTGGCCAATTGAGTCATAAACTGCCTATATTATAATATTTTTCAATTATTTTTTTCCATATCTTTTCTTTTCTTTTCTTTTCTTTTTTGTTTGGCATCCATCAACCGATGGGCAAGGAGCCCTCACCCAGTGGCTAGTGGCCTCCTACCAGCTCTGACTTAAAAAAAAAGACAGAAAAAATATTTAAAAAATTCAAAGAATATAAAAATATTATTAACTTCGTCCACATCAGCATCGGCCAGCCAAATGGACTGAATTGACACAATTGCAATAAAAATTTAGACTCAATTAGAAAAAAAAAATTAGGATTAAATTGGCACAATTACAATAAATTTAGGATATTTTTGCTAATTTTCCCAACAAATTCCAATTGTGGTATGTGGATTTATTAAGTTGATGAGGAGAGTGGGGATTGTGAAGTGGCAAATTTGTAATAAGTGGCCGGTGGAACCGAGGATCTGTTGCATGAATATAAAGAGAGAGAAAGTGAATGGTTAAATTCATTATCAGGGGCCACCAGCTATGACAACTCAAGGGACAAGGTATTATGTTGGACAACTGGCTCAATCTTTCAAAAGATATGAGGCCCCACTGTCCTTCAATTATTAATTTCAAGAAAAGGACTATATTATCGTCTGTTCTTGTCATACCATTTTTTTATTACAAATTGTAAACATAAATTAACTAAATATGTACAATTAACCCACCTTAGAAGAGTGGCTAGAGAAAAGGAACGGAGCAAAACACTACTCTCAGTAAAGAAAAGGACTATTTGTATTGAATGCAACCAAAATGACATATATCGACCATTTATGTCTCTCGGGTTGAATTGTCACATCCAAGCAATACTTAATATATCAAAATCAACCTACAAAATTGATGGTAGATTGAAAGGGGGCAGTAAAACAAGCGAGTCATCTTCAACATCCAATAGCTTTTAATGACATTTAATGTAGTATATCAATTCATTAACCTATACTTAGTAAATACAGCATTTCTTGATTTATTACAATCAACTTGAACCAAGAATTCTGAAATTCTCTTTTGTTATTGAACTGTTTTTTTTTAACGTGTTATTGTCACATGATATGAATACTATGTAAAGTACATTATTGGCAGAGCAAGAAAGAAAGTACTTTATGCACGAGTTATATGAAAACCTTTTCGAATTTAATCCCTGATTAGTGTTTTGATTAAGCATTCAACAAACGTTTGATTCCTCGCGGATCAAGTACAAACAGTGTAATATTTTGGTCATCTCAATCAATCTTAGATTTGCATCTTATCAGATCCATAATGAAATAACTACATTTCACGGGGCATCACCTTTACTTGCCTCACATGCGCCTTCTCGGTGTAGAGAGAAGAAAATTTAGAATCATAGAAAACGCGCTTGACGACAGGATGGACTTGTGTGTTGTAAACGTCGTGCAAAAGTGGAACCCAATGATTTAATGTGCACAGTCTCGTAGTGATTGCAACCCCATGGGACCCACTCTATTTACATAAAGTGGCCCAAATGCTCCTACATCACATTACTCCTTAGTCCAAAGCATTTGTCTTCTCTTCGGTCTTCATCGCGAACTCGAATTGATTCGATGAAAAATTATTGAAAAATTTGTCCAAAAGATCCTAAATTTATTGCAGTATTTCTAATTCAATCATAAACTTTTTTAATTTTGTCAATGAGTTCCAAGCCTTTGCACATTTTATCAGTTAGTCCATTTGGCCAAGTTCGGCTGGAAATCACTAACGTGGATGCCGACTATCCTATATGGCACGAATATAGAATCACTGACACTGTTGTGGATAATTTCTAATAATATTTGAGTAATTTCTTTGAATTTTATTTTTTAACTTTTTTTTTCAGCCGACGAAGGGAAGAAAGGAAGAAAAAATGGAAAAGAAAAAAAAAATAAAAGTAAAGGAAGACATAAGAAAATATATTTTAAAAAAGGAAAAAAAAGAGAAATAAACAAAAATTCTGAAAAAAATAAAAATATTTTTAAATTTTGTCTACATTAGTATCGTTCATGCCATGTTAGATAACCAACATCCACGTCAATATTTTTTGGCCAATTTGGTCGAATAGACTCAATTGGCAAAATGTGAAAATATTTAGAGCTCAATTGGCAAAATTAAAAGGTTTATGATTGAATTAGCAAAACTGCAATCGATTTAGGATCTTCTGGCCATGTTTTCCCAATATTATGCATCCAAATGTAAAAATAATGGAAATTAGCTAGTGTAGCTCAAATTGTGTAAAGAAAAAGGCTTCTGTGCATAAGGCAAACCATCGAGAAGCAAAGGTCCATTCTTGTTACAAAGAAAAAGGCTTCTATGCATTTCATTCTTTTTTCTGTTAGGGATTCACGATTAAGTGTTTTTTTTTTTTGCTGATTAGATATATTAATTTTGAGGTGACTGGATATATGACTTAAGTATATATATCTTTGATAAATCTACATTTTGTTCTCTAATTTATTAAAAATGCTTAAAGTTGACTCTGTGCATGTTGAAATAGCATCTTGGGATGCTGGAATTGCATATTACTTGTGTGTCTAGAGCATTGATCACATGTGGATCATGTGTCGGAGAGAATTGAAAGAGTGTTGGAGTGTCGGAAAGTGTCGGAAAGTGTCTGACACGATACGAAGGCTTCCGAAGAGTGTCGATGCTTCGTAGCCGCTTCTTACATCATGGATAAAGCTCTTCTCAGACCAATGATGGAAAAGACACCTTATGAGATCTTTAAAAGAAGGAAGCCCATCCTATCTTATTTCCATGTCTTCGAGTGCAAATGCTATATTCTTAAGAACGTGAATGATGACGTTGGGAAATTTGATGTGAAAGCAAGTGAAGGTATTTTTCTTGGCTACTCTACAAGTAGCAAAGTTAATCATGTATTCAATAAAGATTCGCAAGTTGTTAAAAAAACATCAATGTCAAATTCAAAGATGAGCTAAAAGGATTCAAAGAGAGGAACAGGAGGTAGATTTTTAAATAACCACTACAGCGAATGATCAACAGCTAATGCGACAGAAAGCTGTCGATCCTTCAAGCTCAAGAAAGAGAATAGCAACTCACTAGAACGACATCGCTGCCACTGCTACCCATCGCTAAAGGGGATGGCAGAGGTGGCTAGCCCTTGCTTGACTAGGGTGAGGACTTAACAAAATATACTTAATTGTACCAATTTACAAGTTTTAGGCATTGATTGTACTTTTTCAAAGTTTTAGAATACAATTGCACTTTGATGACAAGTTTCAAGACTTCCAATGCATTTTTTAAGAGAAAAATATAATTAATTTGAGTTGGAAGTTTGTATACCTAAAACGGATTTAGAAAAGGGCATTTCTGAGCAAAATGAGGGGAGCTTACTATCCTCATCTACAATGATTTCTTTCTACCACAAAATGAAAATCTATAATGATTTCTTCTATTCCTTTTGCCCTCCAAATTAAGTTAAATAGAACTTTCGAACATAAACATTTCTCGAAAAGTATCATCTGAAAAATTTTGATGGTCGTCATGTGGATTTAAATATCTTTCATGACAACTTCAAAATAGAGCGGTTGCATTGGTTTCACGAAAAATTTACGATAGAAAAAATATCTTTTAAAAAGTAATCGTTTGTATCACTCACAAAAATGAATTAATGTGAAATATTTTCATCACCTACGAAAATAATTAGGTATAAATTACTATCGATAATACAAAAATGAGGCAATTGGGTTTGTGTTCACCATTTTCACGGAGTATGTCACAGATCTGATGCAGAAAATGGTCATTAGGTACTGTCTATCGATTACCTACTATTTCATTTTGGCCTTTAAATGAAATCGGCTCCCACTAAATTTATTGAATCCCACACTCCTCTAGTGAGAAACGGTAGTCCTCGTTGGGCCAGACCACTAGTGGGAATTGGAGTCTCATCAGTTTATGGTCCGCCTCACCTAATAATTATTGGCCTTCAACATGAACTAGATGAGTGGATCAACTTATCCAGGCATCTCATGCTCATCCCAATCATTATTCGGCCTCTGGATCACGAACGTCTCACCTAACAATTATTGACCTCATGACCACAATCAAGTCTAACCCATCGTCACTTGTAGATATTGAAATACAGACGAATCCTCACCTAACAGTTACTGGAATCACCTGGTTACCATATCCACAGCATCCAATGCTTTTATGGATTGGTCTTTTGTCATAGACGGCAATTGACCCGCATGTATCCATGACGAGTCAATCAACTCACTATAGTAGAGCATCAAATCCACGACGGCGGTAGGCCACAAGTCTAATACCCGTTACAACTCGATATTTAATTGAGGAGATTTTAAGTTTCAAAATAGGTCTCACCTATGTCTATTCCATTTCTACCAGTCCTAGCAATAACCAGCAGCAGCAGACAAATCCTCCAAACAGATAATAACCCGTCCACCAGAATAGACATTATATATATATCACATACATATTTTAACACATGCTCAAATACATTAAAAGAGCAATAAAGCATTAATTCGCAACAATTTACGACGTACGATGCCTTAATCGCAAAAACATAGCAAAAAACGTGTCCAAACGACCCCGGAATGCCCAAATCCACCACAGTTCATCGCCAAAGGGATGAATTTTGGTCAGAGGCCCGTTTTTCGAGTGCTCGACCAATTGAGATCATTCCGAGTCCGTTTGAACATTTTCGATCAACTGGATTCGGTTTGTCTTTTGCAAAACTAAACAATTTTATTTTGCAAAATTACTGCGCATGCCTTGTCAAAAGGCGGTGGCCACCGCCTTTGACTGTTGACTTTGAGGTGTCAAAGGTGGTGTTACACACATAAATACATATTATATGCGCAACGGAAGAAAATAAATCTAAACGGCGCCCTGGATGGTCTTAGAAATCCTCGTATACTTTAATCGAAAATCGAAGTTTCTAAAGCTAGTTTAGAAACGTACCTAGAAATAGAGGTTGGATGCGGCTCTGCTTCTTTGTCCTCGAGCCAAGAGGTGTCGGACCTCTAGTTCAGACACGCCCCCGACACCCGTGCGACCTTGAAGACGGAGATTCGGAGAAACGGCCCTCGGATTATGCTAGTAATCCTCGCGGCGTCTCGTCCGAACCCTTCGTTTTCAAGCAATGGAAACCAAACTTTGTGTATCTGAATTGGTCGACTCTCAAGCTCACTTTCTCATGAAATTTGGCACGTGTATGTGTGACTCTCACACGTCTCTAACCTTAGAATTTGAGGGCCCTCACCTCTATTATAGAGGATGGAATGGAGGGAGAGGAAAAGGGGGAGGGGCGGTTTAAACCGCCCCTCTAGAACCTCCTCACGTGGCAGCCAATGGGAGGAGGCCGCCACGTATCCTTCCACTGGCCGACATGGCCAGCTGGACGTTGGTCAAAGGCGGTCAAACTCCTTTGACCAGCCACGTGGGCCCTGCCCATGGGCGGTGGTCAAAGGCGGTTATTAAGCCGCCTTTTAACCAGCTCGTCGGCCAGATTTGGGCACCCAATTGGGCGGCCCAAATGGTATCACTTCCAACGACAATTCTCATCCACGGGGCTCTAGACATTCTAGATTTCAGGTCCCTCAGTTTCGTGATCAAATCAAGTCATTTGACGTGCCAACGTCTCTGTCAAACTGATAAAAATTACTATCCTACTTTTGACAATTTCTAGATGATACTTTTCTTATCGTCTCTATTGGATAACAAACCTTATCCAATGATGATGCAGGCATAATGTAACCATTACATCATCGATGACATTATCCTGATGTCATGCCTATGTCATCTATTTCGTCTGTAGTGAGCTTTTAGAAAAGGGAAACGAATCCAATCTCTTTCAACTCCTTTTGACTATCCAAATAGTCCTATCGCATTCTCGCGCTCCCATCTTTCGTTATAGAAGTCGCCAGATATCGGTTAAGACATGTAACATCCCTAGGTTCACCCCTGAACTGGCAGTGAGATTCCTCAAGGATTTGATCGTCCCAAATCAATCTTAGATCCCACAAACCGTGAGTGACTTCTAGCAACATATCACGGTTACCTAGTCAGAATGAAGTACGAGGACAAAGTGAACCTGTTGGCCTTGGTTCGGTGTTATTCAGTCCTTCTGTCTTACCATGTCCCTATCGAACGAGGGCCATGGATATCCGATTCAACCCACAGATTTGATCATATGTACAAATCTACCTAATGTGCATTCAGCGAGACTCCTCTCGACTTCTACCTTGCTAAGGACTTTCTGATGCACCGTCACGCATAGATCGCATAGGACATCAACCTCATCTAATGAGGAGACAAATCCCACTATTTGCCCATAACTGTGACTTCGTATATGGAGGACTGTGACCATCATGCACAGAGGCGGATCAATGATCGGCCAATTTCGTACCTGTGAACCCAGCCATCCATATACAGCCATCATTATGGTCAGGTTTGAGGACCATTAACATACAAAGCCAGAGTGATCGAGACATTGATCAAGCACAAACGTCCATGTTAGTCAATCGCTCTTTTGTCACGTTCAGTGAATTCGATCGAAATCGTTTCGATACGAACACCTATGTTCCAGCTTAGACGTCTACATCCGATGACTATGACTGGTCATCCCTATTGGGCATCCAATGCTCAACAGCGAGGCTGCGAACACACTGGTCTCAACCGACTCGTGACACCCAATCCATGATCCTCGACCAGGAACTAATTTGAAGATCAGAGACCAACTGATAACCCATCACACATATTCTGACGCCTCAAGAATGGGTATCAGTTTCAACTGATCTAATGGATTTTATTCATCTAAATAAAGGGACATGATGAATAACATGGTCTTGCCATTAATAAATATCGATAGTACAATATCTATGCCATACATGTGACCATCACATGGTTGCTTTAGGCATACTCCTAATATTAATGTGTGTCGTCTCTTACTCATTGCAATCCAGTGGGACCCACTCTCTTTACATAATTGGCCCCACATGCTCATACATCACATTACTCCTTAGTCCAAGCATCCGTATTGTCTTCAGTCTTGGTCACGAAGTCGAATGATTCAATGAAAAGTAATGAAAAAATTATCAAATATCCCGGATTCTATTACGATTTTAACTACTTTAAATCTTAATTGTTTAATTTTACTAATGGAATCATAAATCTTTGCATGTTTTACTATTTAATACATTGGATCAAGTTTAGGCGAAAATCACTAACGTGGATGCCGACCATCCTACGTGGCACGAAGTAGGATGGCTTACCCCGGTGGATAATATAGGGTATAAATAGGACTAAATCTAAAGTTGAAGAATTTTTTATGAGAAAAAAATTGTAGAATTACAATAAAACAAAAGGTAGAGTTTTTTAAGGATATTAAGTCGGCTGAGTTCGATGACTGTGAGACGTCTACTTTCGAAGCCCCGAGAGATGTGTAGCTGATTGGGCTCGCCTACGGTATAATTGGAAATCCCTTCAACGGTCTGAATTTTACGTAAGCATCAAACCACTACCAATTCTGGAACTAAAAAATCAGGTCTTTAAATGCAATCGCACTCATAATTAAGGAACCTCTAGCACATTTTTTTAATTTACCTACTGGCAAAGATTACCTTTTAAGTCGAGCAAAAATCTTCACAAAGCACCGGGAAATTCGCCAAAATATCTTATTTTTTACCCGTTTTTCAGTGAAAACGTCCCCGAATAGCAAAATTTTAGTATGAAAGCATCTAGGTTAGCCTCAAAATAATGATTGAAAATGGGGCTGATCAATCACAAAACAGTGACTGATTAACGAGAGTATTGCGGCTGTGCAGAGGCATCGGTCAGCTTTTCTTGCGGAGCGGCAGGCCTGCTGACGGTGAACCAGCATTGCTGGACACGAGCACAGCTGGTGAACTTCGGGTGAAGCTGGCGTCGGCACAGGCACACGGAGGGAGGAGCGGGCAGCAGCAGACCGAGCAGAGGAGTGGGCGGCAAACCGGGATGGGCGGCACATGGAGGAGAAGAGTCTCGAATCGAACTCCTTGAATACTCCAATTTTGCTCTGGTTTTCTGAATGAGAATGAATGAATTTAAACCTAGGCTTAGCATTCTATTTATAAGCTAGAGGACTCCTAATCCTAGTCGATGAAGGTTTCCTAATTTGAAAAATTCAGAATTTAATGGCCTTGAGGAGTCCAATTACCTTAAAACTCTTTGAAATTTTTGGCCACAAGGGTGCACTGGCTAGCTGAATTTTTTGTTCTTGTGGGATCTCTTGTGCAATTTTGAGCTCAATTTAGGCTTTAATTGATTAATTGATAATTAATTAAAAGCCTTTAACTTTTAATGAGCATAAACGGTTGAACTAAATCTGAATAGGTCCGACCCTCTCAAAATTTTCGGTACCCCACATGCCCAGCCAAATTTTTCTTGTCATGCCTAGTCTGATTGCCTATCAACTTAATTTAATCCTTGCCATCGGTCCAAAATAATGCAAATGCAATGCATGAACAAGAAACTTAAATATGAATGATGAATTAATTATTTTTGTAAGAACTAAATTAGCTTTAATTTTTAGGTAGAAATTAAATGATTAAGAGGTTGTCAAATTTAGGTGTCAACAAGGCTAGATCCATAGGAGGTGTTGGAGGGTGAGTTGGGGACAAAGTCCGAGAGTGGAGGACCTACATGGTGGAGGGGCAAGTGGTGTTGGCGCCCGTTGCGCAGCGTTGATATTGGCGCGCTTGTAGGTGACACTGGTTGCCAAGGTACGACCGGGGACTTCATGACGTTAAGAGAGAAGAAGGACAAAGAATGGAAGGAAAAAAAAGATAAGAGAAAGATAAGAAAAAGGAAAAAAGAAAATAAAATAAAAATAACATAAAATAAAATGAATCTAAAGGAATTGATTGAGGCAAAGATGAAGGAAATGTTTTTCACTTTTTAAAAAGATAAAATATTTTCCTCACTTTTGAATTAGCTTTTTCCATGGTGGAACTATGTTCTAACTACGAGCTACAACGTCCAAAAATTCAAAAAATATTTTTTGAAATTATTTTAGTAAACAAACGAGCACCTGACACATATGTTTCATAGAAGAGTATTTCTATTAGAATTTCATTAGGGGAGGAGGAAAGAAATTATGACCAAGAAAGAAAAATGAGGAAGAAGATTATGTATGGAAAATTTGTCATAAGTTGTCGGTGAAACCGGGGATTAGTGCTTGACTAGAAAGGGAAAGTCTATGGATCAGATTCACATCGGAGCCCCACCTAGACAACGTCGAGGGACATGCCACCGTTGGAACAGGGCTCACTAACCAAAAAGATGTGAGCCCCCCTGTCCATCCCCTTATTAATTTCCAAGAAAAAGACTGTTGCGGTTTGTCCGTTGCTATGCCTTATTAGAATACAAATTATAAACATTACTTATAGGTTTCGTTCGGTCTTTGTTAAAAAAATGTAAAAGTTTGTAATTAATTGAATATACCATATTTTATGACTCACCTAACAAGAGTGGTTAGAAAAAAAGGATGGACAGAAAGACGAACCTCTAAAATGAAATGTAATATATGCATTGAAATTCAATATAGTTGATAGATATAGACTTCTTATACTTCTCGCGTGAACAATGGTCACATTTCGAGTCATGCTGGGATATGTTAAAACTAGTCTATAGAATTTTCTGGAAAATTGAAAATTGGCCATACAGCTAAGTAGGACCATCACATTCACTAACAATTTTCCTACATCTTTTACTATGATCAACATAGCGGCCTAAACTTTGGTAACATAGCATTTCCCCTAATTACAATCACCTTGTCCATAGTTCTTTGAATACTCGTTTCTAGGTTAGTACATGTAGGTTTTAATTTCGTCCATATGCATTCCTTAGAATCGTGG
>JAGVVM010011706.1:0-10463 GCA_019149425.1 Psidium friedrichsthalianum
TTTCTCAGGCTTCTCTATCCTTCACCTAGGTTGCACGATCAAGCCATCTGGAGGTGGCAACTTGAGTGGCACGTGGGCCCTTTCCAGCTTTGGATGTTGCTCTTTGGTTACGTCATCGAGGGAGGAAGAAGAAATGGGTTTGTGCTTCTCTTTTTTTTTTTGGTCGCTGCATTGGGCTGAGAAGGAGAAGAATTCCAGAATGGGGATTTGTCCTGGTTTGAATCTCCTTCACCCCATGTGAGTAGGCTTCCCATCTAGTTTCTCACGAACACAAGATTGCCAACGGATACAAGAGGCCCATTCCACTATCAAGCCATATCAGGTCTTAACTATGCGGAACCTTCGTATTGCATTGCTATACTTTTTTCCTTTTTTTTTCGTCGTTCACGAAAGAGAAATGAATTTGGGTCATAACGATTTATTCTAATTCGGGCCAGGCCTCATTTACCTTTCGTTGGCTACCATTCACTTTTCAACCCATTATTAATTCAATGGCTCTATTTTAAATCGAACCTCAATTCGTGCAACCCAAATCAGCTTTCTAATCCATTTGTCCATTTCTCGACAATTTAGAACTATTTAAAGTGGGCATTATAACTCTCCCCTTCTTAAATAATTCCGCCCACGGAATTGTCTGTCTCTTTATATCATTCAAACAGAAATGAGTATCGCTGACTCATGGTAGCTTCGCTTTCCCATGTTGCCTCTTCTTGGTCGTGGTATCGCCACATCACTTTCACTAGCAAAATCACCCTAGTTCGTAGTATTTGTCCCTTTAGATCTAACATCTTGACTGGTTGCTCAACATAACCGCCCCTTTTATCCACTTCCAT
Organism: Psidium friedrichsthalianum; assembly: GCA_019149425.1. Taxonomy (NCBI): domain Eukaryota; kingdom Viridiplantae; phylum Streptophyta; class Magnoliopsida; order Myrtales; family Myrtaceae; genus Psidium; species Psidium friedrichsthalianum. The sequence goes on from JAGVVM010011706.1 coordinate 834, forward strand.
AGTATCATGATCCAACACATGAGATGGGTCTGCTTGATACTTTCTTAACATTGACACATGGAAAACATCATGGATGTTGGACATCTTCGGTGGAAGTGCTAGTCGATATGCCACCTCACCAATTCTTTTCAAGATTTCAAAAGGTCCGACATACCTCGATTTAAGCTTTCCTTTCATTCCAAACCTAGATACTCCTGTCCTTGGCGACACTTTCAAAAATACATGTTCACCTACTTCGAATTGCAAAGGTCGCCGCCAAATGTCCGCGTAACTTTTCTGCCTGCTCTGCACCGTCTGTAGTCGCTCACCGATTATAGTTACTACGTCCGAAGTGATCTGGACTAATTTAGGTCCTGTCAATTTCTTTTCGCCTATCTTGGACCAGCATATAGGCTTTCTGCAGGTCCTTCCATATAATGCTTCGAATGGCGCCATGTCAATACTTTGTTGATAACTGTTATTATAAGCAAATTCCACTAGAGGCAATTTTTCATCCCAATTTCCCTTAAAATCGATCGCACAGGCACAAAGCATATCTTCTAATATTTGATTAACTCTTTCAGTTTGTCTATCTGTCTGAGGATAAAAAGCAGTACTAAACTGCAAATTGGTTCCCAATGCCTCTTACAATCCACGCCAAAAATGCGACGTAAACTTCGAATCTCGATCCGACATAATGGTCACAGGAATACCATGAAGTCGTATGATACATATAGCTCAATGTACTTTTCCATTGAATAATCTGTACTTACCGCTAAAAAGTGAGCTATCTTAGTTAGGAGATCGACTACTACCCAGATAGAGTCATATCCGGTCAATGTCCTTGAAAAATCCCTGAATAAAATCCATGGTGATATACTCCCATTTCCATTTTGGGATTTCCAATGGCTTCAATAGTCCTGCCGGTCTCTGGTGTTCTGCCTTAACTTATTGACACATCAAACTTTTGGCTACATATTGAGCCACAGCTCTCTTCATCCCATTCCACCAAAAATTTTGTCGAAGATTCCTATACATCTTCGTACCTCCTAGATGGACGCTATACTTACTCTTGTGTGCCTCATTCAAAATTTCTTCTTCTAATTCGACATTATTAGCCACACATATACATCCACGAAAATGAATAATTCCATCCTCTGACATACCAAACTCCACTTGCTTCCCTTTTTCTGCTTCATCTCGAATTTTCAAGAGGCTTTCATCCTTTTGTTGCAAAGCTCTGATTCTCTATATCATCTCAGGTTCAATCTTGAGCGTTGCTCAAATACTTGTCACCTCGTCTAATTCAATCTTAAACTCAAAATCTAAAATTTTCTCTAGTAGGCTCCATGCTCGAGTTCGCAAACTTATAAGTTGACTAGACTTCCGACTTAGTGTGTCTGCTACCCTGTTTGCTTTCCCAAGGTGATATAGTATGTCACAGTCGTAATCCTTCAACAACTCTAACCATCTCATTTGCCTCATATTCAACTCCTTTTGAGAAAATAATTATTTGAGGCTTTTATGGTCGATGTATAGCTCGAATTTCTCACCATAGAGATAATGCCTCCATATTTTTAGCGCAAAAACTATCGCTGCTAACTCCAAATCATGCACAGGGTAATTCATTTTATACGGCTTCAATTACCTTGACGCATAGGCAACCACCTTTCCATGCTGCATCAAGATACATCCAAGACCCTTATGCGAGGCATCACAATAAATAACAAATCCTCCAAATTCTGATGGTATTATCAAAACATGCGCTGTAGTCAACCTTTTCTTAAGTTCCTAAAAACTCTTTTCACAACCATCATTTCACTTGAACTTCACATTTTTCCTGGTCAACTTAGTTAGGGGACCAGCTATCCTCGAAAATCCTTCTACAAATCTCCGTTAGTATCCTGCTAATCCCAAGAAATTACGGATCTCTATCACCGTTGTTGGTCTTGGCCATTTGAGCACTGCCTCTATCTTAGCCGAATCCACCATTACTCCTCTAGTAACTACATGACCCAGGAAAACAACTTGCTCCAGCTACAATTCACACTTACTAAATTTGGCATATAATTGATGATCCCTCAAAGTTTGTAAGATTAGCCTCAAGTGTCCTCCACGCTCTTCCTAGCCCTTAGAGTATACTAGTATGTCGTCAATGAAAACGATCACAAATTTATCCAAGAATGTTTTAAACACTCGGTTCATTAGGTCCATGATGTAGCTGGAGTGTTGGTTAAACCAAATGGCATTACAAAGAACTCATAATGACCATGCCTTGTTTGGAATGCTGTCTTAGGAATATCCTCCTTTTGAATTTTTAATTGATGATATCTTGATCGAATGTCAATTTTTGAAAATACTGAAGCTTCTCGAAATTGATCTAGTAAATCATCGATCCTTGAAAGTGGATACTTATTCTTGATTGTCACTTTATTCAACTGTCTATAGTCTATACATAGCCTCAAGGATCCGTCCTTCTTTTTCACAAACAGTACCGATGCACCCAAGGCAATGCACTCGGCCTGATGTATCCCTGGTCCAATAACTCGTACAATTGCACCTTTAATTCCTTAAACTCTGTTGGAACCATTCGGTAAGGTGCTTTAGATATAGGCTCTATTCCAGGAGTCAATTCTTTCACAAACTCTACTTCTCGATCTGGAGGTAATCCTGGCAATTCCTCTAGGAACACGTCCGAAAATTCCCTAACCACTGGGATTTTCTCAAGTTTCCTTTTTGGTTTCCTTTTATCATTTACAATCACCAAGTACCTATGGCATCCATCAATCAACAATTGACAAGCCTCGACAGCAAAAACAATCATCTTAGAGGCATTTGCTCCATTTCCTTGAAATTCAAAACTAGACTCATCTGGTGGATTGAGAGATATCGACTTCCCATAACAATGCATCGTGACCCTCAGTCTATTTAGCCAATCAATGCCAATAATAGGACACTTTCCTTTATTGGCGTCGAGACAGTCAAAGGGAATTCTAATTGGCTACTTTCTATTCCATGCAACTTTACAAATTGAGCAGATATAAAAGAATGCGTGGCACCCGTATCAAATAAAGCATAGGCTTTATGACCATAGATAGAAATGGTACTTGTAATAACGTCCTTGAAAGCCTTAGCTTCCCCCTGAGTTACTACACATACTCTTCCCTGAGCCAGTGGTCTCTGATAACCTTGTCGTCCTCCATTTCTTGGTGCTTCACGTGGTTGTTGAGGAGGAGCTACCCGTGTCTACATCTTGTTTCGTGGGCAATCCCTCACCAGGTGTCCAGTCTGGCCACACCCGTAACATTTCCTAAGTGATGGACACGAAGCAGATCCATGAAACTTTTCACACCAACCACATGCTTCACCAGGATTCATCCTCCTTTCTCCAATCTGCACTCCACGTGGTTTATTGAAATTTCCTCCAAAGCATCTCTTGTTAGGATTAAATTGGCTTCAGCTTGGTTGCATTGGCCTTTTACCATGTCTCTCGCTATCTCGAGCTCCCACAAGCTTTGATACCACCTCGTCTCTAATCATTTCCTGCTCCACATACTGCGCACGATTATACACCTCCAAGTAGGCCATTAGCCCAAACGGTGCCAAGTGTTTTCGTATGTCCAGTTTCAGACCTTTCAGGAATCTTTTCACCTCATCCTCAGCATGTTCGACCAGACGAGGAGCAAACCTAGGCAGTTTAGAAAACTTAGCCTCACACTCATCCACCGTCATCTCTCCTTGTTTCAGTTCCACAAACTCCGTCAATTTCCTATCTCTCGCACAGCTCGAGAAATGCTTCTCATAAAAAGCAGTAACAAAAGTCTCCCACACAATCTCTGCTCCTTCAGGAAATACCGTATCCTTCATCGCCTGCTACTAGTACATGGCATTTCCATTCAACTGGTATTCTGCTAAGGTCACCTTATTTGCGTCATTACAATTCAGCAGCCTGAAGATCTTCTCCATTTCCTTAATCCATCGTTCTACCTCGTCAAGCTTTCCAGTTCTAGTAAACTTCAAAGGTTTCAACTTCAAAAACTGCTCCGATAATTCTTGTGCCCTTAGATCGTTCGTCCCTGTATTGACTACAGCCTGTTGCTACGCTTGTTGCGCTAGTAATTCTCCCACATGAGTTAATTCGTATAATATACCGTCGACCCTCAGGTCGATAGGACCAGTTCTCGACGGTTGTGCATTTGCATCGGCCATCCTCGTGCTCTGCATGCAACCGTTTCTTCTAATAAGTAATAATTAAACTTGTTACTGAATTCAAATAAGTAACATGAATGTTACTGATACCTAGGTCGAAGTCTAATACAATCGAATGCACAGTTACCCTAGACTCTAAAGTTTTAGCGCACATTATCACTTCGGGTAAACTTATGCTCTGATACCATGTCTATGGTGGCAGCGATCGCAATCCTGTGTCAGAATCGTGGCGTCCTAGGTTTGCCACAAATACTATCAGCTTCACGATTAAATTTAAATAAGATAATAAAAACATAGCACTTTTATTTACTATAATCGACGAGGATCGGATCATTTTCGGGTATAGCTAGGGAAAAACATTGGGTAGGTCTCAAAAAGTCACCTATCACCTTTACCCCATACATCAAAAACCCAAGTCAGTATAAGCACCAGTACTGCCAAAAGCTCCCACGATTCTATACGTAAGTCGATCCCTATCACTCCAAAAAGTCATAGTCGGTCAGTGCTACACATGCGTCATATATTTACATCTGCTATTGCTCCTCCCGACCCCTCAGGTCACGCAGTAGAAATGTAACGAGCCAAAAAGTCCAAGATCGTCCTCCAGACGACCGTAGACGGCTACCAGACGATGTGGGCTTTCTCCTACATCTAATCCACCATTGACCCAGATCGTGAAAAAGACTCTAATACACTCCAGCTCAGGCACCCTTGATAAAGCGAAGGAGGAGACCTCCCATGTTATATGGACAAGTGCTCCGTAGGAAACTATGGGAGGGCTAGCCATACTAATTACCTATCAAAAAATTTCAATGATAAAGGGGTGAGAAAATAATCTCATTGAGTCAATTCTTTAATTCATGTACTAAACATTCCATAAAGAGGAATGAGAAATGGTAAGATTAGTAAGGAGACAACCTAGTGTCATTGCATGATGTAACCACCTGGTAATGAGCACAAGAAGTATGTAGTGATATGACCTACTATGCACAATAGTGTGGATTGAATATCATAAGTGCGGTATTTGGTAACCCCTTTTTTTTGTCGACTTGCATAGACTATGCTTTTTTTTAGAGCGTTATCGTCTCGTACCCCCTCAGAGACTGGCCTAGTCACACAGCAAGGCCATCCAGTCACACAGCAAGATCTTTCCATAAACTCCATGGGGCATAAGATAGGGTACTAAGCCCAATTTCCTCTATCCTCACCTTTCTTGTTCTGACTATATAAGTGATTTTAATTTTATTATATATACGCCACTATAACACACATTTAGAGGTGCTTGATGTTTTAATATAGCTCGAATCAGTACTTAGGATACCATGTAATGCTAGACAAATCAAGCACTTTCAAATTGAATGATTCCATGAATATATAACCTTGACTGTGAGAGTAGAAGCCATCGCACCGACTCTACACTCATATGTCGGTTAATATCAGCTCTCTGGATTTCCACTTGACTGTGAGAGTTCAAGTCCCTATCGTCAACCCTATTCATAAATTCTCCATTGGTAAACACTTAAACAATCAACAATGTTACTACGCAAATTTGACTACTAACCTACGAATTTCACAACCCCATAAATTTAGCATGGCTAAATTATGTCTCAAGCTACTGGTGAAACCAGCCGAAGACCACTCAATGGATTCCTCCCTCCATTCTGCAAATACTTGGCCCACCATTATCAACTAAGGCACTAGGACAACATGACAAGCATCCCACTTCGCCATATTTCTCAGTCGAAGCTATACTCTCTCTCTCTCTCTCAGTCTCACTATTTCCTCTCTCCCGGTTGTAGTGCCCCAGAACGCTACCTCAAGGCTTACCCATTACTTGCTCTCTTCTTATTGGCGCCATTCATTAGCTTCATCATCTCCATCATTCCATCCAATGCCAAACCTACACATCTGAAAAGAAGATCCCCAAACAGGGGTAAGCTAACAGCTCAGCAAGTTTACCCTCTAAATCTCACCCAAGATACTAGATACCCTCAGATCGACCTTAAACATGCACTCTCAGGTTTCTAGGCCAATATCAACCAGATAACTCAAGCAACGAAAATTTCAAAAACTAGAGAAACAGTTCACACTTAGTCAAGCATGCTCAAAGTCAATCATTTCGGTTTATTATAATATCTAAGCCATTCACTGTACCTAATCTCCATTTCGCTATCAGGTGCGCACTTTGGGCCCACCAAATCACAATAATGACCATGGACATACGTGTACAGCCCATGTACAGTGTTTCACAGCTCGTGAACAGTACCTCAGAATACTATTTGGGCTTGGTTTTGCCTAAAACTTTCTAAAAATCCCTTTCTCAACATTTAAGCCTCGTCGTACCATTACCGGCACCCATGGACAGCCCAAGTCCATCATGAACAGTAACTTTTCGGCATGAACAGTGCACCCGACACCTCAACAGAATTGGTTTTCACTTTAAACCCCAAATCGGTCAAATTTTCTAAACCATTCTACCTCTAATCACATCCTAGAGCCAATCCATGAATAATCTAACATCCTACTCAAGATTTAGAATTAAAACTCACCAAAATTAAGATAGAACAGCTCTACCAAGAAGCTAGAGCAGCAGCAGCACACAAGAGTGGAAACGGCGGCGAAAGACGACAACGCGCATGCCTGAATCAAATGGAATTTCAGAACGAATCAAAGCTCATCTAGAGCTGATTCTTGCGTCAAAATGTCAAGGAAAGAAATATGAAGAGATTCACACTGGTTTGACCTCAATTGGAGCAGCGATGATTCGGAATCGATGAAAAACCGCCAGTACAGAAAGCTGGAAATCAGCCTGTGCAGGGTCCGATTTTGACTCTGTTTGAGGGGGTTCCAAGGCTCATCTTGAGCTGATTTATGGTGGAGAAATTCTAAAGAGATAGGTGAAGATGAGGTTAAAAGGGCGTATCAAACTGACGACGTTTGGGCACTGAACGAGCGGCACAACGAGTGGCAGTTTTCCAGCGGCCAAAAACCAAGAGAGAAAACCAAGAGAGAGGGAGGGCCACGAAATTGTGGAGAACAAGAGAGAGAGTGATCTGCTGATAATTGAAGAGAAGAGAAAAAAAATATCTTCAATTATTAGTGGCCACTATTCATCGATTGATCGATCAAAAAGTTTGACCAACGGCGACCGATGGTTGATTGATGCGATTATGTGATTAACAATGAATGAAGAGACATTTCTCAAATTTGTGCCATTTGGACTGATCAGGCACAATCGGGACTGATCGAGGCTCAAGCGCGATCGAAAATAACTCGGAATATCGCCGAACAATTTCTAATCTCACTAAAATTACTAACACTCTCTAGCCATGGATTCTAGCACAAGACGGGGGCGAGATGGCAATTTTCAATTTTGCCCTTTTTCTAGGCATTCTAATGCCAACGCTGCCAATTCACGCCTTTCAGGCAACATCCGATTTCAACCTCTGTAACACTCTTGAGAGTCGATTGTCCTATTCCGGAACTCAATTCGATGCCTCATTCTAAGACGACAGCTTTAAATAAATTCTTAACTAACGGGTAGCTTTTAGGAGTCACGCGTATCGACCATTTGGTCTACGTGCTTATATTCCTAGCTAGCCTTTCTCTTTTAGTTAGTCATCTCACAGTAGCCAGCTTCAAGTGAGATTCATTTATAGTGCCTCCATAAAATAACTATATGTATTCAAATTCCGAAAAAAAAAGGGATCGAAACTCAGGATGTCACAACGGTCATCGTCCAAAACTTGAACACCAGCTCGGGAATCCTTCCAAACTTACACTAAGCTCAACTCCACAATTCTAGATTTCTTGTTTACGTTTCCTCTCGATCCTGCTCTACCCCAGCGATGCCACTCGACCATCCACCATGTTCCCACATCCACACTCATCCTCGCCAGCTCCCAGACTTCAGCTAACTAAAATATATTATGTTGTTGTGTTCTTCTAGAGCAAACCACCCTCACTCATTCCGCTTGTTGCGATTCGGTACACATTGCTAAAGCTAGGGTTGAATTAGAGAAGTCGCTTGCATCATTATGCATTGGAAGCTTAAATCATGATGCCATTCATCTTATCTTGCTCCTCTTTAAATTCCTTTTCACAGATGACCACCCATACCTTGTGCACTCGCTAGTCTCGTCAAACCTGAAGTTCTTCGCTGTCTCATCGAACTCATCAGCTTATTCCTACATCCACACTCATTCTCTCAATTCTGAATAAAATGGTAATGCATGAGTTAAAGAATCAACTCACCTTGTTTCCGCTATAACCAATGTTCTTGAATGCCAATCTACTCTTGCTCTTTTGTTGACGCAAGTGACCAAGCTCCTTGGACGATGGACAGAACCAAGAACAGAGAAGAAGTGTCGTTGACATGGTGATATTAGTGAGAGGGGAAGCCAGAAGAGAGTTTCTCATGCTTCTCTATCCTTTACCTGGGTTGCACGATCAAGCCATCTGGAGCGATGGAAACATAAGTGGTACGTGGCCCTTCCTGCTTTGGGTGTTGCTCTCTGGCGACATCATTGAGGGAGGAAGAAGAAATGGGCTTATGCTTCCCTTTCTTTCTTTTTTTTTGGTTGCTGCATTGGGCTGAGAAGGAGAAGAATTCTAGAATGGGGATTTGTCCTGGTTTGACTCTCCTTACCCCATGCGAGTGGGCTCCCCATCTAGTTTTCTCACGAACACAAGATTACCAATGGATACAAGAGGCCCATTCCACTATCAAGCCATGTCAAGTCTTAACTGGGCCGAACCTTCATACTGCATGCTATATTTTTTTTCTTTTTCTTTTTTTTGGTCGTTCACGAAAGAGAAATGAAGTTAGGTCATGACGATTTATTCTGATTCGGGTTAGGCCTCATTTACCTTCTGTCTATTACCATTTCACTTTTCGACCCCATTTACTAATTCAATCACTCCGTTTTAATTGAACCTCAATCCATGCAGCCCAAATCAGCTTTCTAATCATTTCTCCATTTCTCGACAATTTAGAACTATTATCGTGGGCATTACAAAACTAGATCTGCTGCGACCACGGTGACCATGCCCTGGGAATTAAGAATTGAATAGGCGTAGAGTATATTATTTTATTATTTAGCAATGGAAAAAAGTAAAGAGTAATTGTGGGATACTAATTAGTAATTTCATCCTATGCTAAAATAACTTTCTATGTATATAAAAGTTTTTGAGAAACAAATTTTGAAAAAACTAACATTGCCGATTATTGGGACAACTTGAGAATTGAATCGAGATCAACTGGTCTGATTTCTAGGGTAGACAGGGTCAGTTCCACAGACTAGGAAACGACCCATTCAATTCCTTTCTCAATTTCAAGTGGAAGAGACCCAACCTTACCAAAGAGCTCGACAATTGGGCACATATACCCTGAAGTCTATGCCTAAGTCCTTGGTGGTCAAACGGGTCCACAATGGCCGGGCA